>WNGS01094030.1:0-26482 GCA_020271785.1 Procambarus virginalis
TTGACACCTCTGATGTGAGTCGTTGTGACTGCTTGAGTCTTGTTCCACGACTCCAGTTGTGATGTGGTTCTCGGCTCAATTTAATGTTAGGTTTGGCATGATATCTTCTACGATCATGGTGTACTCCCTGAACCTTACATACTTCTGACTGTTAGTAACAGTGGCAGAACCGTTGTTGGCACTGCACTCCATGATACGAGCATCGCGTGCAGCATCTTCCATTCGACGAGCCATATCCAGTATCTTGTTAAGAGAACTTTCATCAACAAGTTCTAGAGCTCTTCGACGGAGACGTGTAGATGTGCATGTTTCAATTATTTGCTGTTTGATTTCGTTGTCAACATCAGCAAACTCACAGTGGGCTGCTAAACCCTGCAGACGTGTATGGTATTGATCAACAGTTTCATTAGAGAGTTGTTTGCTCTCCTGAAATGCATAATTTCCATAGCAGTATTTTGCCTTGGTTTGAAATGCTCAGTTAATTTGGCCTTGGCAGTGTCATAATCTTTGGCACCACCAGTGTCTTTCAGTGTATCAAAGATATCACAAACTCTATCACCTGCATAATGAAGCAGAAAGGCACGCTTTCTTTCAGCACTTTTGATATCAGAAACTATCAACAAATTTTCAAACCTTTTAAGCCATTTGACCCACCTCTGTGACAGGTTTGTCTGGTCACAGTCAGGATCAAATGCAGGAAACTGAGGTATATTTGCCATTTTTACTGAATAAATTTAAACTTATCACTTAAAATGTTCCTCAGAATATATAACACTTACTGCACTGTATATGTTATTTAAGAATTCACTGTAATTACTTTAATTTTGCAAAGCACACAAGCATTTTAATGCAAAAATTCACAACAGTGCACAACACAGCAGCAACTGACTTCTTACCTAGCCCTTGTGTACATGTGTTGTTCCTACTCACAGCAACACAGCAGTTGTTAGCAGTTGGTACAGCAATTGGCAGCAGTTGGTACAGCAGTTGGTACAGCAGTAGGCAGCAGTTGGCAGCAGTAGGCAGCAGTAGGCAGCAGTAGGCTCACAGCGTGAAGAATTTTGTAGCACGGAGCGTCGTTTCGTAACCAAAACATCAGGTTTTGTACACTGCATCAAAGCGTCGTTTCGTACACAGCGTCGGCAGATTCCTCTCTCACAGCAACAATCAGCACAGCTTGGGTAGCACACAGCATTGGCCAGCACACAGCATTGGCCAGCACACAGCAACGGCCAGCACACAGCAACGATCAGCACACAGCAACAGTCAGCACACAGCATGGGGTTGCATACAGCATCGGGTATGGTGCTCAGAGACAGCTTCTTCCTTCTCTGGGCGAAGCAGCATGCTCCTTCCTTGTGTTTTGTTGAACAAAATACCTGCGTTCCCAGTTCATCGTCGTCGCCAGTGTGGTGTCTGTGTATAGCTGAGATACTCTTGGTAGTAAGGTTGATGTAAAGTCATTCCTGGTTACTGACTTTAATAATAATGAACGATTACATGACTATGGCTCCCAAGCTTGGCAGGCGTCCTGTGTGCTGTTTTCCTTCTCTTAGTCTAGTGGCGTCCAGCCGCCGCACATAGAAAACGGATGGTACCATTTTCTGTGAACATGACAGGGGAGTAACGGTTAACCATATAAAATCTAGTCCAAGTGCAATTAAAAGCTCTGTACCTCTGGGTACAGTCCTTGCACCGCTGCTTTTCCTTATTCTCATATCAGATATAGACAAAAATGTAAGTCACAGCTTCGTATCATCCTTTGCAGATGACACAAAAATCAGTATGAAAATTACCTCGGCTGAAGACATTTAAAATACTTCAAGCTGATATTAATAAAGTTTTCGACTGGGCATCTGTAAATAACATGATGTTTAACAGTGATAAATTCCAGGTACTCGGGTACGGTAAAAATGAGGACCTTAAACATAATACAGGGTATAAAACACAATCAAATGTACCCATAGTAGGAAAACAGCATGTAAAGGATTTGGGAATAATGATGTCTGACGACCTAACGTTTAGGGAGCATAACCAAGCAAATATTGCGACAGCCAGAAAAATGATAGGATGGATTACGAGAACTTTCAAATCCAGGGATCCCATCACAATGGTTGTACTCTTCAAGTCACTTGTGTTGTCCCGTCTTGAGTACTGCTCAGTACTCACTTACCCCTTCAGAGCAGGAGAGATTGCTGAAATAGAGGGAATAGAGAGAACATATACGGCAGGCATAGACGCGATAAAGCACCTAAATTATTGGGCTCGTCTCAAAGCCCTCCAAATGTACTCACTAGAAAGAAGACGAGAGAGATCAAATAATATACACCTGGAAGATACTAGAGGGCCAAGTACCAAATCTACACAGTAAAATAACAACGTACTGGAGTGAACGATATGGAAGAAAATGCAGAATAGAACCAGTGAAGAGCAGAGGTGCCATAGGCACAATCAGAGAACACTGTATAAACAGAGGTCCGTGGTTGTTCAACACCCTCCCAGCAAGCATAAGAAATATTGCCGGAACAACCGTGGACATCTTCAAGAGGAAACTAGATTTATTCCTCCAAGGAGTGCCGGACCAACCGGGCTGTGGTGGGTATGTGGGCCTGCGGGCCGCTCCAAGCAGCAGCCTAGTGGACCAAACTCTCACAAGTCAAGCCTGGCCTCGGGCCGGGCTTGGGGAGTAGAAGAACTCTCAGAACCCCATCAACCAGGTATCAACCAGGTATCAACCAGGTATCTAGGGGTTCTCTCCACCGTCCCGGTCATGGCAGCGCTTGCACGCTCCCTTCCCATATTAATTCATACCACGCCTTGTTTGGTCCTGTTACATGGACCAAGTGCATTGACCTCCATCATTTAGATTCTTCTACTGACGATTTCTTCCTCCATATGCACATTGTTGATTCAGTAGATGCCTGTTACTTTTAACCCCACCCGTCTCGGTACGTGTGTCATTGCTGCTGCTCCTCAGAATGGGGAGACCGCTGTGCGGGTCTCCAAGAACACTCGGTTAAATACCAGTGTTGGCACTGGTAATAGGAATCTCGAGGACTGCCACTAGGATATAAACATATCCTCGAGGCCCAAGGCCATTCTGTTCTCCAGGTGGACACGTTCACTCGGCCCCCCCCCCCTCATGACCGTCGCCGTCTGCCCTTCGGATTGTGAAGGTCCTTTGATGGTTGGACGCTTCCGCCCTCTGTTATTCTTGCTGGTGCCAGATGCTCCATTCAAAGGTACATTCCCTCTCCTCGGCTCTGTAATAAGTGCTGGAAGTTCAGACATGGTACCCTCAGATGCTCCAGTACTGTCTCTATCCCATGTGTGGGAACGAAGGTCACTAAGTCGGAGTGCTCTTCTCCCTAGGCTCGCTGCCTGACTGCAGTGAGGCCCACCCTACTTTCTGCCACACGTGTATACATTACAAACTTGAGGCAGCCGTCCTCAGCTTGAAGCATCTGGAAAGTTTATCTTCCTGAGGCGAGACGCAAAGTTCCCCGTCTTCCCCTTTTGCTGGCGTCTCTTATGCTCGCGTGTTGTGCTCTTCCTTTCCTCGTTCTTCCCACGTTTCTCAGTCTCAACAGTTTCCAGGCCATAGACCAAGACACGCCCACCGCCTCCTGCCCTGTTCCTTTACGGTCTGTCCCGAAGGGTCCCCCTCTTGGTTCTGTCTGGTATGGAAAATCTAGCTCCAGAATAATAATAATAATAATAATAATAATAATAATAATAAAATAATAATAAAAATATAATAATAATAATAATAATAAATCGAAGGATCATTCTTTGAGAAGAAAAATTAGAGAACCAGTGCCTATTGATCTCTTTAATTAAATACAAATGAAATATAAAAATCTTAAGTGAACTGAAGAATAATATGAAATAGAGATAACTCCCTACACAACCACTACGGGCTCAACATAGCCCATGCTACTTGGAACTTTTTGTTCAGAGTGGCTGAATCTAAAACAAAAACCCTACACAAACTTGGGGGGGGGGTAATTTATAATGGGAAGTTAATGGGAAGACTGGGATCCCGAGTATAAATCATATTCTTCATTTAATCTTCAATATGGATGGAAATGGGTTTGAGGAATATTTACGTCATAAATATTGTGATAGTATTAGCGGCAACAAATATTTTCTCATAGTGCTTGCCAATTAATTTAGACTACGTTAAATGAACGAGAAAGATTCAGAGTGGAAAATTTGGCCTATTTTATTCACTGGAACAGCTAATTGTAGCTGTATAATTTTCCTGCAAATGGCATTATACTATGTAATTGAAATAAATCTATTATCGGCCAATAATTCTTATTAAAGAATGCCGAGATGCAGTGAAATAAATAAGATTCACGTTAATGTAAATATTTTCTCTAATCGTGTGGGCTGACGCAACACCTGGCCATAATTTGTAGGGAAAATGAGACGTTATTGCACCTTATTTATATAACTCAATATTACTAATTTATTGGTTAGTAGAGTTAGTAGATTATAATGCGCTGTACAAGAATAATTTCTTAAAGTACTGAATGTTAATAATTTAAGTGTTGGAAGTTGCCAACATAACTCCGGGGTGAGAAACTACGGGTCGCAGTTCATGTTTTAGTACTGATGTACCTATTACTGTTCCCTGAGGTTATATTCATTGTGTAAGTATGTACATGACGGATGTCCCGTGTCTGTGAAACAGATGTGAAACTAAGTCATTATGGGAGCATCAGTTAAATGTTGAAAATATGAAAGTCATCCAAAATCAAGAAATCTCTAAAACCTACAGCAAAATCAATGATTAGTGTCGCTATGACTTATAATGGTTGAATTGCTTAGTCACTGAATTGTTCCTGCAGACTCTGAAAATATTCTCAATATCAGATGGCTATTATCTGCAATTATGCAGAATGAAAATACTGTACAAGTTGTAATTTGACATGGTTATACGTTAAATAAAGTATGTAAAGTTGAATCATCGTCATTTAGGATCAAGGAGATTTCGAATCTACAGTGAGGTCACTGTCTAGGGTCGCGATGACTTGTAACTGTTGAGTTACTAGACTAACTCACCACCGGAGACTCATGATCACCTCGACTCAAATGAGTAATTGTCTGCACTTAAGAAGAATTAAATATGGCCTAAATTTGCACTATAGTGCAGTAGTCATTTTAGAATAATAGTATAACTAAGTTTCTAACCTAGATAAATTTTATTTAATCAGTCAGGCGCAGTCACAGTGAGAGGTTGTGTTAGCTGGAGCTCCGATTGCAGTCATATTATTATAGCAATAATGGATGGATTAGTAAAGATACTGATGAATCTAGTTGGAACTGAGAGCAGAGATGGATTCCCTACGGGAGGATGTACGACAGCTGAAACATCGAGAAGAAACGGAGGAGACCAATATTAACAAGACTTGTCGTTAAAGTCGTTAAGGACAGGGGTCTCAAGAAGACCTTGACAAGACCGCCTACAGACGCCCTAAGGACATCAAATTCATTTGCCGTGTTGGAAGAAGTGCTGTGGTGAGCCTGCAGTTCACTCGAAAGCGAAATCAACTAATCACAAGCCCCTCAAAGTGCTCAGAAAGTTAAGGGGGTACCTAAGAGAATTTTCGTTGTGAGAGATTCCCAGGTGAGGTACACAAGAACGTAAGAACAAAGGAAACTGCAGAAGGCCTATTGGCCCATACGAGGCGGCTCCTATTTATAACCACCCAATCCCACTCATATACATGTCCAACCCATGCTTGAAACAATCGAGGGACCCCACCTCCACAATGTTACGCGGCAATTGGTTCCACAAATCAACAACCTGTTACTGAACCAGTATTTACCCAAGTCTTTCCTAAATCTAAACTTACCAATTTATACCCATTGTTTCGCGTTCTGTCCTGTGTTGATACTTTCAATACCCTATTAATATCCCCTTTGTTATGTCCATTCATCCACTTGTAAACCTCTATCATGTCACCCCCAACTCTTCGCCTTTCCAGTGAATGCAACTTAAGCTTTGTTAATCTTTCTTCATATGAAAGATTTCTAATTTGGGGAATTAACTTAGTCATCCTACGCTGGACACGTTCAAGTGAATTTATATTCATTCTATAATATGGCGACCAAAACTGAACTGCATAATCTAAATGGGGCCTAACAAGAGCAAGATATAGCTTGAGAACCACACCAGGTGTCTTGTTACTTATGCTGCGATTAATAAATCCGAGTGTCCGATTTGCCTTATTACGAACATTCATGCATTGATCCTTTTGTTTTAAATTCTTACTAATTATAACTCCCAGATCCCTTTCGCAATCCGACTTCGCAATCTCAACACCATCTAGCTCGTATCTTGTAACTATCATCATTACCTAGCCTCAGAACTTTACATTTATCAGCATTAAACTGCATCTGCCAGTCCTTTAAGAACANTACGTTAAGTTATTAAACGCCAGGAATTACTACAATTAATCTTGATAAAATGTAATTAGCTTACTATATTTATTTAACACTCGAAGTGGACTGGTAACGCAATTGTAAAAATTAAAGTAAAAATTTCATGTCTCTAAATGCAAGACCAATATAAATCTATTGAAAATTATCAAATCTTTAACAAAATATATTGGAATTATACCATGAATATTATCGCGAAAGGAACTACACTGAATTTATTGTAAATAATTTCGTTTCAACTCTGTTTTATTTATCGAAATAATCTTTGATTACCAGCTCACAATTAACACCACACTTTACGCGAACTGAATTTCTCAAATTTTCTAAATTTTCAAATTTCTAGTAAATCTTAGGTGCGCTAGAATTGAATGAACGTTATCGTTAATTTACCACTGGCGCGATGTTTAAAATCTTCAACAATTATTAAATTCTTAACGCTCGACGTTGACAACGGCGCTCAGATATAATTATAAGTATTTATTAGTTAAACAAAAATTAATGATAAATCACCGCGACATGCACAGCTAGACAGAGTCGCGCTGAACCTTAATAAAATTAGTAATTATTTTCCCAAAATTATAAATTAAATACTGGCGCTTAGTTGACTTATCACTTGAACTGCCTATACCACTCGCAAGACACTTAAGACACTTGGTTGAGCGCCAACAATTTCTGAGCGCTGCCACACTGAGCGCTGAGAACCGCTCCCAGATAATTAATACTGCACACATGAAAACAAAAACTACAGATATAAAAATGTAAAACCAATACTTAGAAAATAGTAACACTTATATACGATAATTACCTAACAAGGGGGAATACTTAACCAATGGAGGGATACGTAACTTGAAAGGGAACTTAATATACAGGGAACTTAATTTAGTACTTAAGGAGATCTCGATTTAACCTATAACCGTCCCGTCCCGGCCCGCCCTGTCGTTTTTACCAGTCTCGGTAACCACATCCACCAATATCCCGACAGTACCAAATAAATCCCGTCCTTCGCGGTCAACGGTTAGACTAGATAGCGGAACACCCGACGGATCTAACTGTCCGACACCACCGTAATTCCATTGCTAGAGAATTTACTACGCCATCCCTCAGTAACTCTTGGTACCTTCATGGTTGTACCGTAAAATCTAGTGTTTGGGTCGCCTAACACGCCCTCGGGGATAAATAATTAGCGTCCTAATACTTCCCCGCCCCGACAATTCGAACCTAGAATTGTTGTTGCAAAACCACCATGCAACACCCTTGTCCGTAGTTGCAGAGGGTCGAGAAAATAGTACCCTGTCCAACTACCCAAGGCGGCCTCCACACTTAACTGCCTGCTAGCGCATACTTAAGTGCCTGTAATAAACCTTACCAGCCTCTCACGACCCTAGAATCGCCTACTCTATGCGAACCGCACCACATAGGATTACCGTCGACTCTATCTCATGGGCACCAGCTGCACTCTCACCACACAGCATAACCGAACGGACAGACGCGTGAGGCTTCAATAATCGTCAAGAAATTATTGAAACACCGCTGCTACCATTGTAATATCTCGTAATATCATAACTCGTAATACATATTGTAATACTCGTAATATCTCGTTTACTTGAACCATGTCATATGTACACTGAACACTGTACACTCCTCTTTCTCTCTCCACTTAATAACCCAGCAAAACACTATTAACGGACCAGTATGACCCCTCACTGGACTGTCACGTATATAAGCTGAATATTCAATGAGGACATCACAAGGAATAGGGATTATTAATTTTCTTACCTTTACACACTGCCACCACCTTCCAAATGAATGAATGTGTCTATAATTATTGGTCCCCAGGAAGGAAGGGACTCGATAATCAGGGAACTCAACGGACCAGTGATTGAGTTTGAATGGATTAATACTTTAGTCTTACTGAACTGAACGGGAGATTCTCGATTGACTTTATTATTCCTAAGATGGAGAAACACAGGGGAATTTCTAACACAGCACATGAAAATCACCAGGATGAATAACACAGACAAAACACCAGGGGACAGATAACTCACCAAAATGACTAACATTATTTTATTAATGAAACTGTATATTTAAATCACAATTGAAATATAGCCTACTCTAATGACACCTACCAAAATGAAGGGCAATGGATAGTAATTACTGACATACAAGAACAGTGGAGCACAATTACCTTTCAATACTGCAACTTGCCAAATGATGTTGAATGGCTGTCCGCAGGTCAGTTGACCTGTACCTTTAAGTTGAACTCCCCAGACACACTGACTGTTCTTACAAAAAAAAAAAACGCTTAACAGTGGAACAAGGCTCCACCCCCTAGTTCCTAGGCCTAACTCCGCCTATTCCAAGCCTATGGCCAATGGATTTAAACATAGACTAGGTGATCTAGAGACCGGCCAATGGCATGGCAGGCACTCCTGTGAGACTGCCTTTCTACTCAACCAATGAGCGCAGAGTGTCACTCTCAGACCAGACAATTCTTGACTAGCTCTGCCCCCTAGGCCTTGGGACATAGGGCTGCTCTAAAAGTGATGTTTTACTCCCGTAGGGTCACCCACCATTCCCACGGTAAGACAGGAAATCCTAAAGGACGGTTGGCTCTCACTCCCTTACCCGAAACTTGAGAATTACGGTAATTTGTCACGGTATATAAAACTGTCAACTGGAGTGACCAAGGAGGAGGGGAGAAAGGGAGAAGAAAGGGAGAAAGGAGAAGGGAGAAGGGAGAAGGGAGAAAGAAGGGAGATGGGAGAAGGGAGAAGGGAGAGCCAATGATCTAAGCGCCAGATCATTACATCAACACCATCACCACCATCAACACCAAAACACCATCAACATCACAACACCACACGACCAAAACACCACAACAACATCAACACTATCAGCACCACAACACTATCAGCACCACAACAATATCAGCACCACAACACAATCAACACCACAAACATCACAACACCACAACAACATCAACACCACAAACACTACAACATCAACACCACAAACATCACAACACCACAAACACCACAAACATCACAACACCACAACACCACAACACCCTCAACACCACAAACACCACAAACACCACAACACCATCAACACCACAACACCCTCAACACCACAAACACCACAACACCGCAAACACCACAACACCATCAACACCACAGCACTATCAACACTACAACACCATCAACAAGAACCCCGAGAAGAAGAATATTAGTTCCTCTCAATTATTATTATTAGTCCATAATCTGTTATATACCCCCCCCCCTCACCTGTGTAACTCTCCCTTCACCTGATCTCCCCCTCCCCTGTGTAACTCATACTGCACCTGATCTCCCCCTCCTCTGTGTAACTCTCCCTTCACCTGATCTCCCCCTCCCCTGTGTAACTCATACTGCACCTGATCTCCCCCTCCCCTGTGTAACTCTCCCTTCACCTGATCTCCCCCTCCCCTGTGTAACTCATACTGCACCTGATCTCCCCCTCCCCTGTGTAACTCATACTGCACCTGATCTCCCCCTCCTCTGTGTAACTCTCCCTTCACCTGATCTCCCCCTCACCTGTGTAACTCTCCCTTCACCTGATCTCCCCCTCCCCTGTGTAACTCATACTGCACCTGATCTCCCCCTCCTCTGTGTAACTCATACTGCACCTGATCTCCCCCTTCCTTGTGTAACTCATACTGCACCTGATCTCCCCCTCCCCTGTGTAACTCATACTGCACCTGATCTCCCCCTCCCCTGTGTAACTCATACTGCACCTGATCTCCCCCTCCTCTGTGTAACTCATACTGCACCTGATCTCCCCCTCCCCTGTGTAACTCATACTGCACCTGATCTCCCCCTCCCCTGTGTAACTCATACTGCACCTGATCTCCCCCTCCTCTGGGAGGACTGGGATGAGTGAGGGAGCACCTGCCAGAATGGAGACAAATAGTAAGAGGGAGAGGGAAGAAATCTGGATGGAGTGCTCACGGGGATAGATATTGGGACCCATCCTCTTCCATGTATATGTTAATGATATGACCGAGGGGGTGGACTCCTGGTTGTCGACGTTCGCTGATGATGCAAAACTTCAACACCCAGTTATACCATGAGGACGACTGCTGAATTTTGCATGTTGAATTGAACAGGCTGCAGGAAGAGCAAAACGGATGGCTTTTTGACTTCAATCACATGGATTGGACGGTTGTGGGGAAAACTGATTCGTGAGATTTATATATACTGTATATTAATTTATATTATTGTATATAGTAATATATTTATTTCGTTAATTTATTTATTTCAATAGCGGACTGTATAATGTTTAAAGTGGACTGTATGATTTAAATTCACACAAAACCGTTTCCTACACATTTTGGAGGGATATGGTTTATATATATACAGTCTATCAATCAAAATTATTGATTGGTAGATATTCACTACAATATTAGACTACATATGTTAGTAATTAAAATTAACACAAATACAGCTTACCTGTATGGTTGATTACGGCCGATATAACCAGGTTTGAACACGGATGAAATACACCAGTCCTTACTCGTGTCGTGGGTGAGGCTTACCTCACCACATGTACTAGTTGCTTGGTAATTGTTAATTCTTCTTCAATTTACCTGCCAACGAGATTGCACAGTAATATTTGCTGCAAATAAATAATTATGTTAACAGGTACAGTGTAATATTATGAAATAAAGAGATGAGAATATTTCTCACCCTGTTTTGGTGGCTCGCTAGCGTCCTAACCGGAATTTCTAAATCTGTATTATTACTGACCAACAATAAGCTAGATAGAACTAGAATCGGAAAGAACACCTCCCTTATTTGTAGACAAATTTTGTGCTGATAACGGGACGTTATTGGTCCCGTAACACTACGTCCAAGGGCGCTATTGTATAGAGCTTAAAGTAAGCTCCATGCGAGACTTGTGGTGTTAAATTTAATAACGGCGACTACTCGCCTCCTCCCACTGATGCATCTGGCGTCTTCTCCAAATCGGTTTATCAAGAAGTGGAAAAAGGGCCCATATTTAAATTGTTTTAGTACTGATAATTAAGTTGGTTCAAGGGAAATGTTTTAATGATGTTTACAGTCCAGAGAGTGCTGTATTAAGAAGATTTCTCATTATTAAAGTTGGCGAATTTAAAGGCAACATATGGCAAAGATATCTCCGTTTTCTTCCGATAAAATTTCCACATGTACAACATTTTCTGAGTTAATTTGTTAGTACAATCGAGCAGCAATATTATCTACCTATTGTATTAAATGTTAGTAAATGGTGTCGGTTTTCCCGACAACGGTAGAGTGACGGTCGCGCTTCATGCAGGTCGGCGTTCAATCCCCGACCGTCAAAGTGGTTGGGCACTATTCCTTCCCTCTGTCCCATCTCAAATCCTGATCCTGACTCCTACCAAGTGCTATAGTCAGCCGCTGATGTGTTCCAGGGTAGTCAGCCACTTCTGTGAGCCACTGTAGTCAGCCGCTGCTGTGAGCCAGTGTAGTCAGTCACTGCTGTGAGCCAGGGTAGTCAGCCGCTGCTGTGAGCCAGGGTAGTCAGTCACTGCTGTGAGCCAGGGTAGTCAGTCACTGTTGTGAGCCAGGGTAGTCAGTCACTGTTGTGAGCCAGGGTAGTCAGTCACTGCTGTGAGCCAGGGTAGTCAGTCACTGCTGTGAGCCAGGGTAGTCAGCCACTGCTGTGAGCCAGGGTAGTCAGTCACTGTTGTGAGCCAGGGTAGTCAGCCACTGCTGTGAGCCAGGGTAGTCAGTCACTGTTGTGAGCCAGGGTAGTCAGCCACTGCTGTGAGCCAGGGTAGTCAGTCACTGTTGTGAGCCAGGGTAGTCAGTCACTGTTGTGAGCCAGGGTAGTCAGTCACTGTTGTGAGCCAGGGCAGTCAGTCACTGCTGTGAGCCAGGGTAGTAAGTCACTGCAGTGAAACCAGGGTAGTCAGTCACTGCTGTGAGCCAGGGTAGTCAGTCACTGCTTTGAGCCAGGGTAGTCAGTCACTGCTGTGAGCCAGGGTAGTCAGTCACTGCAGTGAAACCAGGGTAGTCAGTCACTGCTGTGAGCCAGGGTAGTCAGCCACTGCAGTGAAACCAGGGTAGTCAGTCACTGCTGTGAGCCAGGGTAGTCAGCCACTGCAGTGAAACCAGGGTAGTCAGTCACTGCTGTGAGCCAGGGTAGTCGATTAATGCTGTGAGCCAGGGTAGTCAGTCATTGCTGTGAGCCAGGGTAGTCAGTCACTGCTGTGAGCCAGGGTAGTCAGCCGCTGCTGAGAGCCAGGGTAGTCAGTCACTGCTGTGAGTCAGGGTAGTCAGCCACTGCTGTGAGCCAGGGTAGTCAGTCACTGCTGTGAGCCAGGGTAGTCAGTCACTGTTGTGAGCCAGGGTAGTCAGTCACTGCTGTGAGTCAGGGTAGTCAGCCACTGCTGTGAGCCAGGGTAGTCCGCCACTGCTGTGAGCCAGGGTAGTCAGCCACTACTGTGAGCCTAGGTAGTCAGTCACTGCTGTGAGCCAGGGTAGTCAGCCGCTGTTGTGAACCAGGGTAGTCAGTCACTGCTGTGAGCCAGGGTAGTCAGCCGCTGTTGTGAACCAGGGTAGTCAGTCACTGCTGTGAGCCAGGGTAGTCAGCCGCAGTTGTGAACCAGGGTAGTCAGCTGCTGCTGTGAGCCAGGGTAGTCAGCCACTGCTCCTGAGCCATGGTAGTCAGTCACTGCTGTGAACCAGGGTAGTCAGCTGCTGCTGTGAGTCAGGGTAGTCAGTCACTGCTGTGAGCCAGGGTAGTCAGTCACTGCTGTGAGCCAGGGTAGTCAGCCACTGCTGTGAGCCAGGGTAGTCAGCCGCTGCTGTGAGCCAGGGTAGTCAGCCGCTGCTGTGAGCCAGGGTAGTCAGCTGCTGCTGTGAGCCAGGGTAGTCAGTCACTGCTGTGAGCCAGGTTAGTCAGCCACTGCTGTGAGCCAGGGTAGTCAGTCACTGCTGCGAACCAGGGTAGTCAGTCACTGTTGTGAGCCAGGGTAGTCAGCCACTACTGTGAGCCAGGGTAGTCAGCCACTACTGTGAGCCAGGGTAGTCAGTCACTGCTGTGAGCCAGGTTAGTCAGCCACTGCTGTGAGCCAGGGTAGTCAGTCACTGCTGTGAGCCAGGGTAGTCAGTCACTGTTGTGAGCCAGGGTAGTCAGCCACTGCTGTGAGCCAGGGTAGTCAGCCACTACTGTGAGCCAGGGTAGTCAGTCACTGCTGTGAGCCAGGGTAGTCAGCCACTACTGTGAGCCAGGGTAGTCAGTCACTGTTGTGAGCCAGGGTAGTCAGCCACTACTGTGAGCCAGGGTAGTCAGTCACTGTTGTGAGCCAGGGTAGTCAGCCACTACTGTGAGCCAGGGTAGTCAGTCACTGTTGTGAGCCAGGGTAGTCAGCCACCGTGACTCACAGCTGCGGCTGAGGTGCTGTAACATGGATTTCCAATTTCCGTTCAAAATGTTCCCTCTGGTGTCGTGCGACAAATCGCTTTTTAATCATAATTAGTTTCAACGAGTTCAGTCAGAGAACTGATGGAAGCAGCCGATTGATTGTGTGTGTGTGTGTGTGTGTGTGTGTGTGTGTGTGTGTGTGTGTGTGTGTGTGTGTGTGTGTGTGTGTGTGTGTGTGTGTGTGTGTGTGTGTGACACACGGATGGAATGGACTGACACGGGAGGGAGGGAGGCAGTGAGGGAATGGATGGAAGGGAAGAATGGTCGTGCGTGGAGGGATGGAGGTAAGAATAGGAGTGTAGAGAGGTAGGGAAGGTGGTTATGGGAAGAAGGATATTAAGGAGGAGGAAGAATATATATGAAGTTAGATGGGAACCTTATGACCTTGCAATTATTTCAGGGCTCAACGTCCCCGCGGCCCGGTCCTCGACAAGGTCAAAGGTCACGGATGATGTAAGCCAGGGTCAGATGTCAGAGGGAGGGGAGGTTTCACCTCTTCTGCAAGACAAATTGCTGCTATATGAAGACAAGGGCAGCAAGGCTGCTATGTTACTACGTCAGGCAAGGTAGAGGGTGGAGCCACTGCTAGTCTTCCACCAGAAGTTAAAGGTTCACAAACTTTCTTTATACTGCTGAAAGTTGTGAGGTAAAAACTTATGTACTTTTGCATTGTTTGATACACAGCCCGACGAGGAGAAACGCCGAAGTTTTTATTTATTATTCTCGGGTACATGAATAGGACAAACGTTATTGTACTTTGTGCTTGCTTTTCGATACAACTAAATAATATAAAAACCTTACATACTTTTATCCATCACTCCTCATCACAACTGATCAAACTAAAAGTTTCATACTTTTCCATTACAACTGAACCTCCAATGACAAGTGAAAAGTGTAAATACTTTTATGTGCTGAATGCTCTCCAAATATCCCCGACGCTGTAAACAATACCTCAACCACACCACGCTGAAGAACACTCCAGGTTAATTACTTGTTTTATATCCCTTCTGAACACCCAAGAGAATGTCAACTATATCGAGACTCTCTCTATGCAATATGTACATTAGTTTTGTATAAAGTTGATATTGAAATATATGAATGTGAAAAGTGGAGATGGTAGAGAGCTGGTTGTTAGTGTAGTGGTTGTGTTAGTTGTGGTTACAGTTATTTTGATAGTAGGGGTTGTGCTAGTTGTGTTAGTAGTGGTTGTGCTAGTTGTGTTAATAGTGGTTGTGTTAGTTGTGATTGTAGCGGTTATAACAGATCTGCTAGGTATGGTTGTAATGGTTGTGGTAGTTGTAGTGCAGTGCCGATACTTGTAAGGATTGCGAATTGGGCAATTCAGTCTTGAGCAACAACTTGTCAAACTGTTTAGAAATGTTAGACAAACAAGGACAGCAAAAGGAGACTTTCACAACCGCAGGAGGTCGGGCTGAGGCAAGCCATGAAGGTTATGGCAAGCAAAGAGTCGGGAACAGACTGGACATTCTAACTCAAGTCAGGTTAGGCAAGTGTTAAAGACAATGAAATGAGTACTGTTTTAAATAAAACTTTGTCTTTATTTACTACAGCAAAATTAACATTATGCCAGTAGCCGGAAACAGCTGTGTAGGTTGTGTAGGGGGATACATTGGTTAGTTTGGCGGTCACCTGGGAGGTAGTTATTAAATAAATAAAAAATGAAGGTCAAACAAGTCCTTAGATCCAGGCGAAGTATTTCCCAGGGTCTTGAAGAATGTAAATAAGAGCTTAGTGAGCCCTTGTCTTGCATATTTAATAAATCATAAGGGTCGAGCAGAGTACCGGAGGCTTCGAAGGTTGCTAGTGTGATGCCAATTTTTTCGAAGCGAGATAGATCACTTGTGTCGAACTATTGTCCAATTTGCTGAAATGGGCGAGAGTTCAATTTGGAAAATTTCTTGAATCGATAATAACAAAAAACTTAATTTAACTCTTGAAAAACAATTTAACAAGGAATTCACAACATATTTTTACTAAGGGCTGCACATGTTTAAGAAATTAAAGCACTTTCCTTTAAAGACGTTGATAGCAGGAAGGATTGTGTCTTTCTATATCTTGACTTTATCTTTGATACTATTCTTCACGACTGACACTATAAAGTTACAAGCCCATGACTTAGGGGAAGTAATACTAAGTTGGATTAGTGCCTGGTTATTTAAAAGAATCAGAGAATTAGCATCAATGGATTTAAATCCTAATAGGAGACTGTTGCAAGTGGTGTTCCCTCAGGGCTCAGTCCAGGGTCATCTCTCTTGCTGAAGCTATATATAAACGATTTAAACGCAGGATTAACCAGTAACATTGACCAGATACAAAAATTGGGCGGGATATTAGTTCAAAAGAAGACCTATATTCGCTGTTTTACGATTCAGATAGTCTTTCAAAATAGGTGACAGCTTGGACGATGCAGTTGAATGCTGAACAATGTAGATTTTGTGCTAAGATATCATAGAGTTCCTATATATGAGCAGGACAATACTGAAATTGCAAGTCCGAATACATGAATACAAGAAATATCTAGGAATTATGATTATTGGAATATTAAGCCATACATCAACTCATAAATGTATAGAATAAGGTAAATAGGATACTGAAATTTATTTATAAAATGTTGGCAACAAGACATTAATATTGTTCTTGAGATTATTAATTTATATATATATATATATATATATATATATATATATATATATATATATATATATCTATATATATATATATATATATATATATATTAGGGGTACCACCTCTGGTGCAATTGCAGGGACCCACATCCTCGAAGAAGAAAACAAAGAGCATTCAGAGAAGATCTTGTGGATTCTCACTGAATACTTAATTCTTTTCTTCTCCTACCACCCCTATTATTTTTTTGTATGTTTTGTTTTATTTATTGCAATGCTACAGTTTACAGAGAACACACACACACACCACACACATATATAACAATTAAACAATCAGCGTTCGAAGACCTCGTCCAGCTCCTCGGAGGTTGGGTGCGTACCCAGGATACAGCACGCATTTCCCCTCTGTACTGCGACACTGAGGCGCTGGAATAGGAAACTGGCTGCTCGTGGATCTCTAGTTTTCCCAATGAGTTCCTCACCAACCTCCTTTAAAAACTATATATATATATAATATATATATATATATATATATATATATATATATATATATATATATATATATATATATATATATATATATATTTATTCATGTGGGTAAAGGAGAAAACGACTTTTGACTCCTGTTAGCAATCTAAGAGTTTTCCCTTCCCACAGCTGCTGGTAAGTGCTACGCACTAGATTTTCCTGGAACACGACCCGCCAATCGGTTAACAACCAGGTACCCAATTACAGCTACGTACACAGAGGCGAACAGTTAAGGATTGCCACCTAAACAGTCCTCCCTGGCCAGGATGCGAACTCAGACCAAATCGCTGCCAATGGGCGGCCGACTGTGTTACCAGTGCGCCACCACAGACATTTACATCATGCAGTTCAGTGTTGACCTCCGTACAATAGTATGGACATACACTCACATGAACGCGGACAGACACGGATGACAGAGTTAATCCCACCAATTAGAACCCTTCCTTAAGAAGAGGGAGTATAACACTTATGTAGAAAACAGAGTAAATGACATGATTGAAATAATTACATGAATGAAAAAGAGTATCAAAGAGAATATAAATATGATATGTAATATATCAACACGACTCAAAACAATGGATATGGATTGGATAAAACCTTGGAAGGAAAGGAAACATGGAAAATAAGGGAAGACTTTGGTAAATAGTGGTTAGGAAAAAGCGCTGTTGAATTGTGGAATATATCTATAGAGCCGGTCGGCTGAGCAGACAGCACGCTGGACTTGTGATCCTGTGGTCCTGGGTTCAATCCCAGGCGCCGGCGAGAAACAATGGGCAGAGTTTCTTTCACCCTATGCCCCTGTTACCTAGCAGTAAAATGGGTACCTGGGTGTTAGTCAGCTGTCACGGGCTGCTTCCTGGGGGTGGAGGCGTGGTTGAGGACCGGGCCGCGGGAACACTGAAAAAGCCCCGAAATCATTTCAAGTTAACCTCAAGATAGAGCCAGGTAGATGTCCAGGTAGGATAGAACACGAAGCGGCGCTAAAGTATTTCAGGTGTAGGTTAGACACACGCATGGTTCCAGGGTAGTACAGTCTGGTTCGTGCTAGACTCACAAGCGGCAATTACGGGCTCGGGACGGAAATAGTTGGTTGCGTTGCCTATCACCTGATGCAACTGTTCACAGAGCAGTAAAGAGGTATCCAGTCAGCTACTTGTGGCGACCTATCCTAGGGAGGGGGTGTAATTCGAGCTTGGGATACATCGATATAAGTCTGACTTGTAAACATTCACTTGCTGACTGTCCCCGGACACAATGCATTACGACGATGAATGCGTTTGGACGGGTTTAAACAGGAACTTTTTCGTGTGAGGCACTGGTGCCGTCCTCAGTCTTATTAATTCTAATGTTTTCATGTTCTTAGTAGTTGTAAAATTGTTGGTTTGTGTAGTGCTAGTTGTGGTTGTAGTGCTAGTTGGGTTGTAGTGCTAGTTGTGGTTGTAGTGCTAGTGTGGGCTGTAGTGCTAGTTGTGGTTGTAGTGCTAGTTGTGGTTGTAGTGCTAGTTGTGGTTGTAGTGCTAGTTGTGGTTGTAGTGCTAGTTGTGGTTGTAGTGCTAGTTGTGGCTGTAGTGCTAGTTGTGGTTGTAGTGCTAGTTGTGGTTGTAGTGCTAGTTGTGGTTGTAGTGCTAGTTGGGCTGTAGTGCTAGTTGTGGTTGTAGTGCTAGTTGTGGTTGTAGTGCTAGTTGTGGTTGTAGTGCTAGTTGTGGTTGTAGTGCTAGTTGTGGTTGTAGTGCTAGTTGTGGCTGTAGTGCTAGTTGTGGTTGTAGTGCTAGTTGTGGTTGTAGTGCTAGTTGTGGTTGTAGTGCTAGTTGTGGTTGTAGTGCTAGTTGTGGTTGTAGTGCTAGTTGTGGTGTAGTGCTAGCTGTGGTTGTAGGGCTAGTTGTGGTTGTAATTCTAAATGTGGTTGTAGTACTAGTTGTGGTTGTAGTGCTAGTTGTGGTTGTAGTGCTAGTTGTGGTTGTAGTACTAGTTGTGGTTGTAGTACTAGTTGTGGTTGTAGTACTAGTTGTGGTTGTAATTCTAAATGTGGTTGTAGTGCTAGTTGTGGTTGTAGTGCTAGTTGTGGTTGTAGTACTAGTTGTGGTTGTAGTACTAGTTGTGGTTGTAGTGCTAGTTGTGGTGTAGTACTAGTTGTGGTTGTAATTCTAAATGTGGTTGTAGTGCTAGTTGTGGTTGTAATGCTAGTTGTGGTTGTAGGCTAGTTGTGGTTGTAGTGCTAGTTGTGGTTGTAGTGCTAGTTGTGGTTGTAGTGCTAGTTGTGGTTGTAATTCAAAATGTGGTTGTAATGCTAGTTGTGGTTGTAGTGCTAGTTGTGGTTGTAGTGCTAGTGTGGGTTGTAGTGTAGTTGTGGTTGTAGTGCTAGTTGTGGTTGTAGTGCTAGTTGTGGTTGTAGTGCTAGTTGTGGTTGTAGTACTAGTTGTGGTTGTAGTACTAGTGTGGTTGTAGTACTAGTTGTGGTTGTAATGCTAGTTGTGGTTGTAGTGCTAGTTGTGGTTGTAGTGCTAGTTGTGGTTGTAGTGCTAGTTGTGGTTGTAATTCTAAATGTGGTTGTAGTGCTAGTTGTGGTTGTAATGCTAGTTGTGGTTGTAGTGCTAGTGTGGTGTAGTGCTAGTTGTGGTTGTAGTGCTAGTTGTGGTTGTAGTGCTAGTGTGGTTGTAGTGCTAGTTGTGGTTGTAGTGCTAGTTGTGGTTGTAATGCTAGTTGTGGTTGTAGTGCTAGTTGTGGTGTAGTGCTAGTTGTGGTTGTAGTGCTAGTTGTGGTTGTAATTCTAAATGTGGTTGTAGTGCTAGTTGTGGTTGTAGTGCTAGTGTGGTTGTAATTCTAAATGTGGTTGTAGTGCTAGTTGTGGTTGTAATGCTAGTTGTGGTTGTAGTGCTAGTTGTGGTTGTAGTGCTAGTTGTGGTTGTAGTGCTAGTTGTGGTTGTAGTGCTAGTTGTGGTTGTAGTGCTAGTTGTGGTTGTAGTGCTAGTTGTGGTTGTAATGCTAGTTGTGGTTGTAGTGCTAGTTGTGGTTGTAGTGCTAGTTGTGGTTGTAATTCTAAATGTGGTTGTAGTGCTAGTTGTGGTTGTAATGCTAGTTGTGGTTGTAGTGCTAGTTGTGGTTGTAGTGCTAGTTGTGGTTGTAGTGCTAGTTGTGGTTGTAGTGCTAGTTGTGGTTGTAATTCTAAATGTGGTTGTAGTGCTAGTTGTGGTTGTAGTGCTAGTGTAGTTGTAATGCTAGTTGTGGTTGTAGTGCTAGTTGTGGTTGTAATGCTAGTTGTGGTTGTAGTGCTAGTTGTGGTTGTAATGCTAGTTGTGGTTGTAGTGCTAGTTGTGGTTGTAGTGCTAGTTGTGGTTGTAATGCTAGTTGTGGTTGTAGTGCTAGTTGTGGTTGTAATGCTAGTTGTGGTTGTAGTGCTAGTTGTGGTTGTAGTGCTAGTTGTGGTTGTAATGCTAGTTGTGGTTGTAATGCTAGTTGTGGTTGTAGTGCTAGTTGTGGTTGTAATGCTAGTTGTGGTTGTAATGCTAGTTGTGGTTGTAGTGCTAGTTGTGGTTGTAATGCTAGTTGTGGCTGCATTACTAGCTGTAGTTGTAGTGCTGCTTGTGGTTGTAATGTCAACTGTTGTTGTAGTGCTGCATGTGGTTGTAGTTCTGTGGTTGTAAGCTAACCGTGGTTGTAGTGCTAGTTATATTTACCTATCAGTACTTACTTATCAGTGACACGCTTGGTGAAGTCTAGCTCTTCATGCCCCGCCTGCCAGCCTTGTTGTACCTGTTGCGTTAAAGCTTCACTATTCGTACAATCACAATCATTGTCGAGCCTTTCCTTAAAGTTGTGAATGACGGTGGCTTCCACAAGTCCTTCCTTTAGTGCATTCCACTTGAGGACCACCCGTACAGGGCACCAGTATTTCTTTATATTCCTTCGACTCATTTGCGACTCCAGCTTCCACCTGTGTTCTCTTGTCCTAGTGTCTGTCAACTTAATAAAAAGGCTGTTGTTGTCCACCTTGTGTATTCCCCTCGGTAATTTTTACTTTGTTATCATATTTCCTCTATTTCGTCTGTCCTCCAAGGTTGTGAGATCCAGTTCCTTCAGTCTCTAAGCTCATAACTTAACCCTCTAATTAATTTAATTATCAGGGGAAAGCGCCAAGCCATTACGACTTTATAGCCCTTGGAAGAGGGTCAGGATAAAGATTTGGGATGGGACGGGGGAATAGAATGGTGTCCAACCACCTGGATGGTCTGGGATTGAACACAGATCTGCGTGAAGCGAGATCGACGTTCTACCGTCCAGTTAAAGTGGCTGATGCTAATCTCTGGCACTAATCTAGTAGCAAACCTCTGCACGTTTTCGATTTTACTTTATGTTCGAGCAGGTGCTACATATTCCTGTATTGGTCTAACAAAAGCTGTGTAGACTGCTTTCAATGTGTCCTGATTTAGGTTTCTAAACGACGTTCTAATGTTTGCCAGCGTCCCATATGCTGCTGATGTCACCCTGCCTGTGTGTGCCTCTGGTGTTAGGGATGGTATTATATCCACTCCTAAATCTATTCTCTCTCAGATTCCTGCAATTATCTTCCAGTAATGGTGTATGTTACGAGCCAGCGAAGACCATTGACTGGATACCCTGTGGTATTACTAAATTGATAAATTGTACATATGACACCATTTACTTGTATATCTAGTATAGTGTTTACACTATAAGTGTAAACACTAATCCCTCTAGTGTTTACACTTGCAGTTGAATATTTTGTGTTCATATTTAATTTTTGAATGCATTGTTTATGTGTTATGAATTGCTTGTTTGAATGACGTGTGAGCTGGCCAGCCTGTGTGTGTGTTTGTGTACTCACCTAGTTGTGTTTGCGGGGGTTAAGCTCTGGCTCTTTGGTCCCGCCTCTCAACCGTCAATCAACAGATGTACAGGTTCCTGAGCCTATTGGGCTCTATCATATCTACACTTGAAACTGTGTATGGAGTCAGCCTCCACCACATCACTTCCTAATGCATTCCATTTGTCAACCACTCTGACACTAAAAAAGTTCTTTCTAATATCTCTGTGGCTCATTTGGGCACTCAGTTTCCACCTGTGTCCCCTAGTGCGTGTGCCCCTTGTGTTAAATAGCCTGTCTTTATCAACCCTGTCGATTCCCTTGAGAATCTTGAATGTGGTGATCATGTCCCCCCTAACTCTTCTGTCTTCCAACGAAGTGAGGTTTAATTCCCGTAGTCTCTCCTCGTAGCTCATACCTCTCAGCTCGGGTACTAGTCTGGTGGCAAACCTTTGAACCTTTTCCAGTTTAGTCTTATGCTTGACTAGATATGGACTCCATGCTGGAGCCGCATACTCCAGGATTGGTCTGACATATGTGGTATATAATGTTCTGAAAGATTCCTTACACAAGTTTCTAAAGGCCGTTCTTATGTTAGCCAACCTGGCATATGCTGCTGATGTTATCCTCTTGATATGAGCTTCAGGGGACAGGTCTGGTGTGATATCAACCCCCAGGTCTTTCTCTCTCTCTGACTCTTGAAGTATTTCATCTCCCAAGTGATACCTTGTATCTGGTCTCCTGCTTTCTACCCCTGTCTTCATTACATTACATTTGCTTGGGTTAAACTCTAACAGTCATTTGTCCGACCATTCCTGCAGCTTGTCCAGGTCTTCTTGAAGCCTCAAACTGTCCTCCTGTGTCTTAATCCTTCTCATAAGTTTGGCGTCGTCAGCAAACATTGAGAGGAATGAATCTATACCCTCCGGGAGATCATTTACATATATCAGAAACAAGATAAGACCGAGTACAGAGCCCTGTGGGACTCCACTAGTGACTTCACGCCACTCTGAGGTCTCACCCCTCACCGTAACTCTCCGCTTCCTATTGCTCAGGTACTCCCTTATCCACTGGAGCACCTTACCAGTGTCACGGAGGGGGGGGGGCCGGGGCTCTGCTAGCACTCGGCTGCTAGGGGCTCAAAAGAATGCTCAGCCCCTCCGACTCCCGGGATTCACCGGAGTCTCCTTGGTCCCACAGGAGAGGACCAGCAATGCCCCACCTCCGCAGGTCTTTGCTTCCACCACTGAAAAGGGGTGCCACTGATTCACCCTGGAAGCCCTTCAGTCAACCACGGGGAAACTGCTATTAACAGTTCCGGCCTAGACCCGAGGAGGAGTGAAGGAAGACTCAGGCTCACCTTATAACAGTAACTCCCCTGAGTCTTGCCTGCCAGACAAAAAGGTTGCAGGAACTCCTTTCCCGCCTATCTTCTCTATCTTTTCCTCAACAAGGTCGCCAGCTGGGTTATTATATCTGCACCCCAGCGATGCAGTTCAGTGGGTGTATATATGTTGTCTGTTGCCAGAGTGTTGCTACTCCCAAGATCTACTATTGGACTGTCAGCCCAGGGTACACTCCCTTGAAGGTCCGTGTGGCTTTACCTCTCTCTAGCCACCACGTTATTAGTTGCCACCATTCAGGCACTAATACTGATCGGATGGCTAAGGGTACCTTTCATATAAGTCTGTGCTGTTTTACCACTCTCCAGGCAATAAGAACTAGGTGGTACTATGATGACCTTCGTGTATACTCATATAGAAATATAATAATGGAGGCACACTTAAACACAAAAAAAATGTGTGAATTTACTGACACGAATTACATGATCACACATATGACTACAAGTAATACAAGAAAATGATAAAATAATAATAATAACTCTGGAGATTGTCAGCAACTCTTCTCTCACGTTCTCCAGGCTCCTTCAACTGGGCAGATAGACAGGAGTCACACACACTCTCACAGAAGGGCCTCTTCACCACGTCGGCTCCTCTTCTTCACTGTCCTGCCATCCACACACACTGTCCTCTCTGACAGTCCTGGACATAAGCTGCCCTGCAGCCTATCCTACTACTGAAGTATTAATGTCCTAATTCCACATACATAAGTGAATATTATGGTCTATCTAGCCTACTCATACAAAGGGGTAATGGGAGGGAAAATGATCTACCTTAACAGTCCTGGCTCACGACGCCTGTCCCTCGATGGTGTGAGGGTCCCACGCTTCCTGAGTCGATCCTCGGCGATCCAGGAACGTTCCCACAGGTCCTCAGGTGTCGTGAAGCCTTCGCGTCGTCGCCGTTCCAATCCCTGAGGTTCAGCTATCCCAATCCTGGTTCATCAATGGGCGCTGAGCTAATCGCTATATTCACACACACGTTCCTTCCACAAGGCGTTGCTCCTCGTCCTAGGAACGGTGTCGTCCCTCCAACACCCTCAGTGGATGTGACCCAGTCACAGCTAAGCCTGCCCGCCACACCTCTCAGGCCCTCAACGTCCAGCGTCGCCGCCGACAATTTCCGAGTTTGGCACTTCTCTGCTCAATGAACTCGGTTCCTTTTCGCTCCCAGAAGCGCGGGGTCTCCAATATATCAGGTGGGCTGCGATGGCTAGCTCTAATCCACTGAGAAAGGCCTGTAGAGCCTCCAATCTTGAGAGCTGACTGAGGTGCGTCCTGTCGCCTCTACTGTCAGGTCAACTCTGACGTTGGCGCCGCCGGGGCACTCGGTGACGTCACGGCGGGCTCTGATTGGTCGCCCGTGACCCAAGCCACCCAATCCGCACACGGCTAGCGTCCATTCCAAAACGTCATATCTGCAGTAGGGGATACTCTTTCATTTTCATCAGGGCGCCAATTTTTTACTCACAACTTATAATGTAACTTTCTCCCTTAACTGGCGGCCGATCTGGTCGCCACACATACCAACAGACTTCCCTGTACCTCAGAGAAACAGTAGGGAGAGTCGATATGACTCTACAGCAGGCAAACGAAAGAGATAGGAGAGGGCACCGTAACACCAGCTACACCTGCCTGTCTCTCCAGCTTATGTACCAGGTCTTATGCGATACTGTGTCAAAGGCTTTCCGACAATCCAAGAAAATGCAGTCCGCCCAGCCTCTTCTTTCTTGCTTAATCTTTGTCACCTGGTCGTAGAATTCTATAAGCCTGTCAGGCAAGATTTACCTCCCTGAACCCATGTCGGCGATTTGTCACGAAGTCCTTCTCTCCAAATGTGTTACCAGGTTTTTTTCTCACGATCTTCTCCATTACCTTGCATGTATACAAGTCAAGGACACTGGCCTGTAGTTCAGTGCCTCTTGCCTGTCGCCCTTTTTGTATATTGGACCACATTCGCCGTCTTCCATATTTCTGGTAAGTCTCCCGTCTCCAGTGACTACTATACACTATGGAGAGTGGCAAGCATAGTGCCTGCACACTCTTTCAGTACCCAGGCGAGATCCCGTCTGGACCAACAGCCTTTCTAATATCCAGATCCAGCAGGTGTCTCTTGACCTCCTCTCTCGTAATTTCGAACCCTTCCAAGGCCGCCTGGTTTACTCCCTTTCTCCTAGCACAGTGACCTCACCTTGTTCTATTGTGAAGACCTCTTGGAACCTCTTGTTGAGTTCTTCACACACCTCTTTGTCATTTTCTGTATACCTGTCCTCGCCTGTTCTAAGTTTCAATACCTGTTCTTTCACTGTTGTTTTCCTTCTGATGTGACTGTGGAGTAGCTTTGGTTCGGTCTTTGCTTTGTTTGCTATATCATTTCATAACTTTTCTCTGCTTCTCTTCTCACCCTGACATACTCATTCCTGGTTCTCTGGTATCTTTCTCTGCTTTCTGGTGTTCTGTTATTCCGGAAGTTCCTCCACGCCCTTTGTTCAGTTTCTTTGCTTCCATACATGCCCTATTATACCATGGATTCTTCTTTTGCTTCTCGGATTTTTCCTTTGGGCCGGGATGTATCTGTTTACTGTCTCCTGACACTTTTGGGTGACATAGTCCATCATCTCTTGTACAGACTTAGCTCTGAGATCTGTGTCCCAAGGTATTTCCCTTAGGAAGCGTCTCATCTCCTCGTAATTTCCCTTTTGGTATGCCAGCCTTTTGTTTCCTAGTTCTTTTTAGGGGAGATAATTCTAGCTCTACCAGGTACTCAAAGTTCAATACACTGTGATCACTCATTCCCAAGGGTGCTTCCATCTTAACTTCCCTATATCAACTCATTAGGGTAAATATCAAATCAAGCATTGCTGGTTCATCTTCTCTCTCATTCTTGTTGGGTCCTTGATGTGCTGGCTTAGAAAGTTTCTTGTGCCACGTCCAGCAGCTTAGCTCTCCATGTTTCTGGTCCCCATGCGGGTCTCTGTTCTCCCAATCTATCTTCCATGGTTGAAGTCTCTCATGATTAGTAGTCCAGATCCATTCCTGCTAGCAACAGAAGCTGCTCTCTCTATTATGTTAATGGTGGCATGTTGTTTCATCATATTCCTGTCTGGGTCATCTGTCATTTGGTGGTGAGATTATATATGACTACGAATATAATTTTTTGCCCTCCAGTTGTTT
>WNGS01094039.1:36193-72093 GCA_020271785.1 Procambarus virginalis
GATAAATTCTGACGACGACGATGATGGCGAAGAAAGCACAATTTGCTAGGAAGAAGTTCACACAAAATGATGTAGCAGGGGTTGGTGGCGATGGTGAGAGGTGGCGAAGTGGCGAGGTGTGTATGCTGGTGGCGACACTTAGTCAAACAATTGCAGTCCATCAATTCCTCAGTACCAGTAAACACACACAATGATCAGTTGATACTTGCGACGATGACTGACGACATTGCAGTAGCTTGAACCACTCACAAGACTTGATGCTGTCAGCTTGGGTGGCGGTGGTGGTGGTGGTACAGGTTCCCACGTGGGCGCGAGATTCAAAAATGGCTGGCGCGGGAATCTTCCTTCCTCCTCACTGATGAATTAGCGTTCTCACAGGAAAATATTGTCCTTTACTTCTGAGACGTTGGCCTGGAGTAGTGGTTGATGGCAGGACCCCAGTCTGGCACAATATTTGATGCGTGGGTGGCAGGATGGCGGCTTATGGAGGCGGCTGATGGGGGTGGCGGCTGGAATATGTGACGATGTGGGTACTTGAATTTTCGTTTCCAGAAAAATAATTCTGGATCCCACTGCTGCTACCAGTATTCGTTGCCATGTTTGGGTTGAATATGAGACACAGTAGACACTTATGTAGATTTTTTGATTAAGGCAACAAGGTGTATAACTGGCCAGCCGAGGTCCACCTACTATGAGTCTGTCGGGAAACTGAGCTTGCTGGGAGCACTGCTGGTGACTGTTTGTCTGGCATGACGTCAGAGGCCTACTCGCCTGTGATTGGTTATGTTCCAACTGTCATAGAATTTGACTATAACATCTCCCAGAGCCCTTCATCAAGCGAGGTGGATAACAAGGCCACACATGTACTAAAGATTATACTAAAAGGTGGATAACAAGGCCATATATGTACGCAACAAACAACTGGAATCGACTGTTTGAGAACTGACGGGAATGAGAAAAGTAGTTTATTTTTTCAGATTCATAAATGATTGGTTTTCGCATTTTGCAATTGTAAGTCGATGGGAACCAGAGAATGACTCGGACATGATTTAACACGTGAACTGTTATACAGATAAAGATGCCAAGGAGAGTGCTTTGAAGGCGGCTATAAGACACTTTTGGTATTTGTGAGAAATAAATGTTGACTTGGCTTTCCTGGATGACTGTATTACTCTGGCAGAGAAAGAAAAGACGTTCCATAATTGGAGAAGCCAAAACGGAAGAAATAATTGAAACACTTAGAGAGAAAACCTAGTCATTCAAGAGTAAGACTTGAGAGACTTCTTCACCTGTCATTCAATGTTTGGGTTGTTGACGTGGAAGAATACTTCGGAGATGCCATAAAAAGCTCAATCGGTGTCTTTAGAGCGATGAATGACGCTGCAATAAGGGGCATTGCCCAGATAAAGAAATTTAACGAATCAATCAGGGACGAAAAGAAGAAACATTTCCTGTTGAAGATCGTCGAGCACCACAGAAAATCCACCGCCCAGTTAACAAAAACCCAGGTTTCATCTTGCAAACCTATTTAACTATTGTGATTAAATGAATGCTACTAAGTTAATCATTTAGATATTTAGTTTTGTCACTGATATCATTACAATTGCTACGACCACTGATATCATTACTACAGTTACCCCTAACATCGTAACCACTCTTACCATTGATATCATTACCACAGGTACCACCGATATCAGTACCACAACTACGACTTATATCATTACCACAGTTACTACTGATATTATTACCACATTCACCACTAGTACCATTACCATTGCTACTACCACTGATATCATTACCACAGCTACTTCTGATATCGTTTCCACAGCGACTACTGATATCATTACCACAACTACTACTGATAACTTTACCAAAGTCACCACTGGTATCATTACCACAACAACCAATTATATCATTACAACGGTCACCACTGGTATAATTATCACTGATATCATTTCCCCAGTCAACATTGATATTATTATCACTGCCACTAACACTGATATCTTTACCACAATTACCACTGATATCATTACCACAGTCACCACTGGTATCATTACCACTGTCACAACTCGTATCATTATCACTGATATCATTATCATGTCTACCACTGATAAGATAATTTAACATATATTTACTGTCAGTATCATAATGTGATTCACTTTATTGCTAAGATGCCATTCAAATGATGATTTCGCTTAACAGACCCCCCTTCATGGAGAGGCGAACAGCAAAGCAAAACTTGGCAGCGGTTTACCGTTCCCAAATTGTGTGGATGTGGATTTGTGGCCTAAAAGCTCGAGAAATATCCCTGGAGGTCGGAGTGAGCCTCACCACAGTGTACCGGTGGATCCGACGGTGGCAGATGGAAGGGACAGTGAGAAGACGTCCCTACGGTGGTGGGAGGGTCCAGACCTGCTGTGGAAACGGTACCCAGGTCACCTCGGCCGGAACTGCGCAGCCTCTCAGAACATATGTTTGGGACTCACTCTAATCCCGTATCAGGATTTAAACTCTCCAGGCTAACTCTAATCCTGTATCTTAAAGTTACTCACAGTTCGCCCGCACAGAAGTAATGATAATAATACGGAAGTGTGTTATATGTTTATGGTTAAGGTTTATTCCAAGAACTGCAAGTGTGTTTAGGTAGGAACGGGAATCTGTTTTATCTTGTTTAGAAAATAAACTCAATGAGAGAATTAGTTATTTCATTACCATTATAAATTTCTAATATGTAAATAAGCTATGCATTAGTTTACAAGATCAGATAGGGCCAAGAGGCAAAAACGAAAACCAGGAGTCTGTGGAAGAAATACAGAACTCGAAGGTCAGTGGAAAACCGGAATAGATGCGACAGAGCCAGGAATGATTACATAAATACACTCCCAGAATATTTATAAATATACTTTATCAGCATATTTTCTTTCTGATAAAGAATGCCAGGAAGTAATCATGAAAATTGTTACTTTCCTCTTAAGCCAAGAAACAACCAAGGCTCCAACATAATCATATAAGAACGAAAATGAGAGTGAACGACCAAGTGACTACCCTATGAAAAATTGGAGGTGAGTATACATGAAATAATGAGGAAATTTATGAGAAACATAATCCCAGCTTCCATGGAGTGTTCACAACTGAACCTGAACAGCACTCAGTGCTAGAAGAGAAGGGTTACCCTTGATGATAAATTTTTAAATACTGAGGCAACCGTAGAGGAAGAATGGAAACAGCTAGCATCACCAGACGAAACTAAAGCTATTAGACCAGACAATTTATCATCATGGATGATAAAAGAAGTAGCACAGGTCATTAGAATACCTCTAGCAATGACCTTCAACATGTCACTCACCAAGGGGTGAGTGGCCAAGCTGCTGGAAGAAGAAATGGCAGTACCAGGTTACAAGACAGGAGATAGAAAAGATACATGTAAAGTGATTGTGAGTGATAGACACAATTGACTTGATAATAGTCCCAGACGGACCGAAACGTCGTCGTCTGTTCATCTTCTACTGTGTGGTCTGGTCAACATTCTTCAGCCTCGTTATTGTGACTCATCATCTGCATACAAAAATTGACTTCAGGAGATTCACGAAGCAGTTACGCAGGTACTTACGAACGTGTACATCTTTCCTTAATCTTTGACGGCTTTGGTTATATTTATTAAACAGTTTACATGCATGAAACCTCCCAATCAACTGGTGTAATTTATATAAACAGCCTCCTTGTGCTTTGGAGTTCATTAACTGTTTAATAATTGTAAATAATGCCGCCAAAGATTAAGAAAAGACATACAGGATCGTAAGTGCTTGCGTAACTGCTTCGTGAATCTGGACCCTGGCATCCAACAATTTTAATCTTGTGTACAATTATATTTGTAGAGGCAACGAGAAAATAATATCTAGCAAATATAGACATTCACAGGCTCATTATAACACCTTAGTTCTAAATAAGCCCAAGGAGGCATATATATATATATATATATATATATATATATATATATATATATACATATATATATATATATATATATATATATATATATATATATATATATATATATATATATATATATGTCGTACCTAGTAGCCAGAACGCACTTCTCAGCCTACTATGCAAGGCCCGATTTGCCTAATAAGCCAAATTTTTATAAATATAATTTTTAAATTTTAAAAATTAATTTTTATAAATATAAAATTATAATGAGACATTGTAAGCCTCTCTAACAGTTAGAGTTTTTTCTTAAACTGTTGTGCAATATTATAACTTAAAAATGGATCAAGTTTGTACATTCCAGTACTAACATTAAGAAGATTTGGACACTGACTGATTAGAGCAGACTCAATCAAATTCCGTTCCACGAAATCCCCACAATTGGTAATGCTTTTTGCACCATTCCAGTTAATATTGTGATCGCATAAATTCGTATGTAGATACAATGCATTAGACGTTTGGGCAGTTCTAATACTATAAGGATAGTATTAGAACTTATAATATAGAACTGCTTATAGTATTAGAACTGCCCAAACGTCTAATGCATTGTATCTACATACGAATTTATGCGATCACAATATTAACTGGAATGGTGCAAAAAGCATTACCAATTGTGGGGATTTCGTGGAACGGAATTTGATTGAGTCTGCTCTAATCAGTCAGTGTCCAAATCTTCTTAATGTTAGTACTGGAATGTACAAACTTGATCCATTTTTAAGTTATAATATTGCACAACAGTTTAAGAAAAAACTCTGTTAGAGAGGCTTACAATGTCTCATTATAATTTTATATTTATATATTCATTTATTGCATGTTCATGAGGCTTTTCTTTAATCTTTCATCCTTTTTCTCTGACCGCTTAATCCTCTTTGACCATTCCAAGCTAAGCTTTACCTGTCTCTGGTTAATTCTTTCCCTAGGGTTGGGTTGGTCAGGTGTCGGCCTATATATCCTCCCCCTTCCCTTCTCCTCTTGTCAGTCTGGTTTGACAAAGGCTTTAACGAGTCGAAACGTTACCTCCTTTCATTTTTCTCTGTGGATTTTCCGCATATAATATATATATATATATATATATATATATATATATATATATATATATATATATATATATATATATATATATATATATATATATATATATATATATATATATATATATATATATATATATATATATATATATATATATATATATATATATATATATATATATGTCGTACCTAGTAGCCAGAACTCACTTTTTGGCCTACTATGCAATGCCCGATTTGCCTAATAAGCCAAGTTTTTCTGAATTAATATATTTTCTGTAATTTTTTTCTTATGAAATGATTAAGCTACCCATTTCATTATGTATGAGTTCAATTTTTTTTCATTGGAGTTAAAATTAACGTAGATATATGACCGAACCTAACCAACCCTACCTAACCTAACCTAACCTATCTTTATAGGTTAGGTTAGGTTAGGTAGCCGAAAATGTTAGGTTAGGTTAGGTTAGAAATAGTAAAGAAGGAGAGAGAGAGCAAGAAACAGGAACCACTGCTGTGGACAGGGTAAGACAGAAGTCTAGTAAGATAAAGGGGATTGAGGAGGTCATATTCCATAAGGAGAGAGTGGGGAGTCACAGCGGCTCGAGTGGGTGTGTGCACGTGACAACAAGGCTGCGTGTTGGAGCCGCATCCCCTAAACGTGTGACGTTGAGCCCCTCTCCAAGGGCCACAAGTGCCTAGTGTGATCTCTTAGTGAAATATGAGCATTTGTCGAGTTGTGGGTTGGGTGGTTCGTCAGCGGTAGCGCCACCAAATCCACCATCGCGACACGTGCCATGTAGACTTGTGCCTTATTGTGTACTGTCAGTTTGTTATTTTTCCAAACGCGCTTTGTGAGCCTGCCCTGTGTTGTTGCGGCCTTCCCGATACGCCTGTTTAACTCAGTGTCCAGGGAAAGGGTGTCTGAGATTGTGGAGGCCAGGTACACAAACTCGTGAACTGCCTCCAGCACATAGTCTGCTATATATATACAGGGTAGCTCATTGACATCTTGTCCCATCACCTGTGTCTTCTTCAGGCTGATTGTCAGGCCGAATGCGGAACAGGCTGCGGCAAAGCGGTAGAGTAGCTGCTGCAGGCCTTCTGCTGTGTGTGTGGTGATCGCTGCGTCGTCGGCGAAGAGGAACTCCCTGAGGATTCGCATCTGTACTTTTGTCTATGCTCGGAGTCTGGATAGATTATAGAGCTTTCCATCAGATCTTGTACGGAGATAGATGCCTTCTGTGGTTGTTCCAAAGGCATGCTTGACGAGGATCGTGAAGATGCCAAACAGGGTTGGAGCAAGAACACACCACTGTTAATGTTGAATGGTTCAAAAGTTGAGCCGTCGTACACGACTGTCCCCTTCATGTCCTTGTGGAACGATTGTATCATTCTGAGTAGGATGGGTGGACAGCAAATTTTGGCCAAGATCTTGAAGAGTCCGTCCCTACTAACGAGGTCGAAGGCCTTTGTAAGGTCATTGAAGGCAATGTACAAGGCTTTTCTCTGCTCTCTGCACTTTTCTTGAAGCTGTGTCATGGAGAACACCATGTCAGTGGTCGACCTCTCTGCTCGGAAACCACACTGTGACTTGGGGTACACTCTNAGAAATCCATCGATACTTCCATCCATGGTGCAGCAGGTAGTGGTGAAGGTTGTAGAGGTGTTGGTCTTGAAGTATCCACTGCAGCTTGGCAAGGGACACAGGCATCATGCATGTCCTTAGCTTGACGATCAATGCCAGGAAACCACACCTTTTCTCGTAGCAGCTGTTTGGTCCTTACAAGACCTTGGTGTCCTTGATGTGCAAGCTTCAGAGCACGTTGCTGGAGAACAGCTGGAATGACGATACGAGTACCTCGCAGCACGGTGTCGCGTTGTTGCGTAACACTTAATTCTGTCTGGATGCGTTCAAGTGCTTTGAATGCATCTTGGTCAACTCCTGAGGGTGGGATGCGTGGAAACTTTTTCTTAGTCAATGCATCCACTGTTGCTTGCAGAGTTGGGTCCTCTAGGGTTGCAGTACGTTTTCATCAAGAGTGAGAGCCTTAGGGACTGCATCACAGGTTACAGAGTGTACATATTCCTCGGCAACTTGCTGATGCTTGGTGATGGTGAAACTGTTGGCAGGATGTCGACTGATGTAATCAGCGGGATTGCCTGCACCTGGCTTGTATTTCACCGTAAAGTTGTATGGTTGCAGACGAAGAGCCCATCTCTCAATGCGAGCTGGTGGTTTGGACTTTGGATTATTGAAGATGGTCTCCAACGGTTTGTGGTCAGTGACTATCGTGGTAAAGGGTGCACCAAGCAGATACACATTGAAGTGTTCACAGCCCCATACAAGAGCAAGAGCTTCCTTCTCTGTCTGACTGTATCGTTGCTCAACATCTGTGAGAGAACGGCTGGCGTAGGCAATTACTACTCTTGAATCTGGTTGACCAGGTTTGTGTTGGGCTAACACAGCACCTAAACCAACAGGACTAGCATCCACCGTTAACTCAGTGTCCATTGATGGATCAAAGTATGCAGCAGTCGCATTTTCTACTAGTGCATCTTTCACAGCATCAAATGCATTTTGCTCGACATCGCTCCAGTACCATGATGCATTTTTTCTTCAGGAGCTCACGTAGAGGCTTCGTAATGGTAGCAAAATCTGGAATGAAGCGAGAACAGTAGTTTGCCATTCCCAGAAAACTATGTACTTCAGTGGATGTTGAAGGAGGTGCAGCATTCTTGATATCTGCAACTTTCTTAGGATCTGGAGACAGACCTTTGTCACTAAGTACATGTCCAAAGAATTCAATTTTATGTTGATTGAACTCACACTTTGCTCGGCTTAGCGTCAAATTCTTTTCTCGTAAGCGTTGCAATGTTGCACGAAGAGCTTTGTCGTGTTCAGCTTGGGTACGGCCATAAACAATGATGTCATCAGACATGTTGTCAGCATTAGGTATATCTTGCAATACCTGGCTGATGATGTGCTGGAATACTTCAGCAGCACTGTTAATACCAAAACTCAGGCGCTTGTACCTATACAGACCTCGATGTGTCGTAAACGTTGTGATGAATCGACTCTCATCATCAAGTTCAAGCTGATGATAGCCCTTGTTTAAATCTAACTTGCTGAATACAGTTGCACCATTCAAGCGGTATATCATATCATCTACAGTGGGTGTAGGATGGCGTTCACGCATTATTGCCTTGTTGGGAACACGCATGTCTACACAAATGCGTATCTCATCTGGATTCTTCGGCTTTGGTGGAGTGACAATTGGGCTTACCCATGGTGTTGGGCCTGTTACCGGTTCAATGATATCTAGTTCTATCAGCCTATCCAGTTCGGCATCGACTTTCTTGCGAGTATGGAATGGTTGTCGGCGATGTGGTTGGGCAACTGGAATTACATCTGGGTTGATATGCAGATGTACCTTGCTATCAGTATAACAACCTATGGATTTAAACCGATCAGAAAATTCAGCAACAATAGCATCAACATTGTTTGCAGATTCCACTGCTACAGCATTAGAAAGCTGAAGTAGCCCCAATTTGGTTGAAGTCTTGTAACTGAGTAAAGACTCCTTTGCATTCCTAACAACATGGAATGTAGTAATGAGCATTGCATTCTTTGACTTAATCTCTGCAGTGAAAGTTCCAATCACTGGTAAGGCTACCTTTGAAGCATAGGCAGTGGCTTTGCCATTATAGTTTTCAAGCTTTGGGAATGTTTTTTAAATTTTTCATAGTGGCACTCAGCAATGGTGTCAATGTTTGATCCAGTGTCAATGAGAATTTTGAGACAAATGCCAGCAATGTATACTATAGTCTCTGGGTTGTTTGGAAGATCATTCCATTTTGTGATTGATTGTACTCCATAAATATAATCACATTCACTGTCATCTGAGACTGGTTGTAATGAAATGTTGTCTTGTATATTATTAACATTCTTGATTTGAGGTGCAATATTGTGTTTGCCACCTCGACTCCTATGACTTGATCCTCGTACATTGCTTTTATTTATTGATTGTGGTTTCTTTAGTGCGGAACGACACATAGCACCAAAATGATTTAGTTTTCTACACTCATAGCACTTCTTACCTTGTGCAGGACAAACATTATCTTGGTGTGGGTAGTCTCCTCCACAATTGTAACATTTATTATTGACAACCTCTGATGTGAGTCGTTGTGACTGCTTGAGTCTTGTTCCATGACTCCAGTTGTGATGTGGTTCTCGGCTCAATTTAATGTTAGGTTTGGCATGATATCTTCTATGATCATGGTGTACTCCCTGAACCTTACATACTTCATGACTGTTAGTAACAGTGGCAGAACCGTTGTTGGCACTGCACTCCATGACACGAGCATCACGTGCAGCATCTTCCATTCGACGAGCCATATCCAGTATCTTGTTAAGAGAACTTTCATCATCAACAAGTTCTAGAGCTCTTCGACGAAGACGTGTAGATGTGCATGTTTCAATTATTTGCTGTTTGATTTCTTTGTCAACATCAGCAAACTCACAGTGGGTTGCTAAACCCTGCAGACGTGTATGGTATTGATCAACAGTTTCATTAGAGAGTTGTTTTGCTCTCCTGAAATGCATAATTTCCATAGCAGTATTTTGCCTTGGTTTGAAATGCTCAGTTAATTTGGCCTTGGCAGTGTCATAATCTTTGGCACCACCAGTATCTTTCAGTGTATCAAAGATATCACAAACTCTATCACCTGCATAGTGAAGCAGAAAGGCACGCTTTCTTTCAGCACTTTTGATGTCAGAAACTATCAACAAATTTTCAAACCTTTTAAGCCATTTGACCCACCTCTGTGACAGGTTTGTCTGGTCACAGTCAGGATCAAATGCAGGAAACTGAGGTATATTTGCCATTTTTACTGAATAAATTTAAACTTATCACTTAAAATGTTCCTCAGAATATATAACACTTACTGCACTGTATATGTTATTTAAGAATTCACTGTAATTACTTTAATTTTGCAAAGCACACAAGCATTTTAATGCAAAAGTTCACAACAGTGCACAACACAGCAGCAACTGACTTCTTACCTAGCCCTTGTGTACATGTGTTGTTCCTACTCACAGCAACACAGCAGTTGTTAGCAGTTGGTACAGCAATTGGCAGCAGTTTGCAGCAGTAGGCAGCAGTTGGCAGCAGTAGGCAGCAGTAGGCAGCAGTTGGCAGCAGTAGGCAGCAGTAGGTTCACAGCGTGAAGAATTTTGTAGCACGAAGCGTCGTTTCGTAACCAAAACATCGGGTTTTGTACACTGCATCAAAGCGTCGTTTCGTACACAGCGTCGGCAGATTCCTCTCACACAGCAACACTCAGCACAGCTTGGGTAGCACACAGCATTGGCCAGCACACAGCAACGGCCAGCACACAGCAACGATCAGCACACAGCAACAGTCAGCACACAGCATGGGGTTGCATACAGCATCGGGTATGGTGCTCACAGACAGCTTCTCCTTCCTCTGAGCGAGACAGCATGCTCCTTCCTTGTGTTTTGTTGAACAAAATACCTGCGTTCCCAGTTCATCGTCGTCGCCAGTGTGGTGTCTGTGTATAGCTGAGATAGTCTTGGTAGTAAGGTTGATGTAAAGTCATTCCTGGTTACTGACTTTAATACTTAACAGACGATTACATGATAGAGTAGCTCCCAAGCTTGGCAGGCGTCCTGTGTGCTGTTTACCTTCTCTAGTGGCGTCCAGCCGCCGCACATAGAAAACGGATGGTACCATTTTCTGTGAACATGACACAGGTGTATATCACTACTTGGTTGTATAACTCCTTAGCGCCGACTGAACCCATTTTGTAGTAAATTCAAGTGGAAGGAGGCCTGATGCGACCGATTGCTCCCGAGGCACTGAAAAGACAGTAAAAATAGTCTGTGGAAGAAATGGAAGAGTGGAAGAAATACAGAACTCAAAGGACAGGAAACCCGTAATAGATGTAACAGGACCAAGAATGATTACATAAACATGCTCTCAGAATAATTATAAATATTCTTTGTCGGCATATTTAATTTTTGATAAAGAATGCCAGGAAGTAACTATTAAAATTATAATGCTTCTAAAGCAAAGACACAACCAAAACTCAAACATAACCATAAAAGAAGGAAATGAAAGTGAACGATCTAGTGACTAGGCTGCCGAAAAGGTGGCAGCCTAATCAGGTGGCACCTACCCTAGACTACCCTAGATGATAAACTATTAAGTATTGAGGCAATAGTAGAGGAAGAAATGAAACAGCTAGCATCACTAGACGAAACTATAGTTATTGGACCAGACAATATATCATCATGAATGATAAAAGAAATTGCACATGCCCTCAGAGTATCTCTAGCACTGACCTTTAATGAGTCACTCACCAAGGGTGAGTGTCCTAGCTGCTGGAAGAAGGCAAATGCAGTACCAGTTTACAAGAAAGGAGATATAGAAGATACATGTAATGTGATTGTGTGTGATCGACAAAGAATCGACTTGATAATAGTCCCAGACGGACCGAAACGTCGTCGTCTCTTCATCTTCTAGTGAGTGGTTTGGTCAATATTTTAAAGCCACGTTATTCTGAGTCATCATCTGCATACAAAAATTGACATCTGTCCTCAAACAATTTTAATCTTTTGTTCAATTAACTTTATAGAGGCAACGAAAAAATAGCTACAATCAAATCAAAACATTCGCAGCCTTATTACAGCACATATGTTCTAAATAAGGTCTAAGAAGGCATATGTTAGGCCTTGGAGAGATTATATTAGGTTATATAGTTACTGGTATACTTATTAAAATGTAACTTAAATGATAAATATATGAAATGTATGGTCAACTAATAGTTGTTATAAGTGCTATCTTTTTTTGTAGGATGGGTTGATAATGTCTTATGCATTTCATGTTTCATTTCTAAATGTAAGTTTAACACTGACATTGTTTTTTGTAATTCATAGATTTAATAAGTTAAAGTTAAAACCAATTATATATGTATAAATGGGTCTTCCAATTTTCCAAAGTTACTAATTTCGTATCATTTTGCTCTCTATTCATCTAAGTGATCCATTAACCAACTTTTAAACAAATTGAGTAATATTTAGAGCGTTATACATTTCCGTTCCCTTTCTTTGTTAAAAATGTTGGGGTTTAGTCGATAAGAAGTAATTTACGACTATGTTAAACGAAAAAGATTCCGTTAAAGTGTTTCTAGATCACATGAAAATGGTTAACTACCGTGAAAAGTCTTGAAAGATGCAAACCGTCAACGAGAAGATTACTGAGTTTTTACATTTGTCTGTTCTCTTTCCTGGAGATTGCTCTGATTGTCTGTCTGGCATGACGTCAGAGGCCTACTCGCCTGTGATTGGTTATGTTCCAACTGTCATAGAATTTGAGTATAACACCGCTCAGACACGCTACCAAGTCAACGTCCCTTGTCGACAAGCTCTGGCTAGCTATATAGTTACAATGATACTGAAAGGACCTCGGTGGCATTCAATAATGGATTACATGTGAAATTTGCGTAATAAACATTGAAAGAAGATCAGGTGTGAAAAATCATGGTAACAATGCTTTGATTCAACCAGAGTATTAAGAACATGTGTATGTCTACTTATCAGATACGAACAATACAACTCAAGGTATTGCCTAAACAAATTTATTAACATGTGTTAATCGCATGTGCTTGAACCAAAACAAAATTAAGCAATTATTACATTAATGGAACAAAGTTCTGACCTAACAACCACAAATGAATTTTAAGATTAGATAATGTGGATTTTTTTTTTTTGCTAATGTACAATATGTTTACAAGACCAATGCACAATATATTTAATGTGCAGTATATTTACAAGCTATATACAAGACCTGGATCAAGAAGACTAACATCTGCGTGATAGCAGTCAGGATTCACTGGCCTCAATGTGGTTGCTAGAACATTAATGAACTCTTATGACAAGCACTGTAAAAATACAAATGGCAGTAGACTTAACAATGGCCTCTAATTTATAACAAAATAAAATTGAGAAAAACATCATCATACTATATATATATAATGGTAATAATAAGACACATGTGGTGGAAATACTGCAAATGAATTTTGCAAAGCAAAAGCAGAATAACTGCAGAGTGCACTCAATTATAAATTCTGCAGATATCTAAACTTAGCTCATCCAGAGCACTATACAACTCTGGCTCTGACTGAAGGTCAGGATCAGATGAAACTGCATCTGACAAACTATCATCTTGAGAGATAACCTCGTTAACATCTAGCCAATGGACATGTGGTGAGTGCACGGTTGAAACGAGAGGTCTAGATCTAAGATTATAGGTGCTAGTATGGGGTTGCTGTACATCAAGTGGTCTGTCAACCACAAAAGGTGGTGTCCCAATAGGAGGATCTGTCTGGGTAAGTTCATTGTCGTCTTCCTCATCAGTCTCGTCAACAGTCATTTTAGCTAACTTCACGTGGTCTAAATGTTCATTTATATACTCTCCTGTTAACAAGTTCTTCACTCTGTACTTGTTACCTTTGATAAGCTCGGTTACCTTATATGCACCTAAAAATTTCTTAGTTAACTTGTACATAGGGCCAGACCTGTGTTGGTTAAGTACCATTACTACAGATCCGATAGTTATTTTACTGGGTTTAGCTCGTGCATTCCTTGCTAGAGTGAACTCGGCTGTAGCTTTAAACAGTTGTTCTCGTATTTTCTTGAATACTAGTTGCATCTGTCTATGCTTCACTTGAACAAAATCATCTACGTTATATAAGGGAGTAGGAGGTACATTAATCAATTCATTAGGGAGGATCTTATCTGTACCATAAAGAATAGCGTGAGGTGTGTCACCTGTAGAAACATTAATTGAAGAATTTATAGCACACTGAATTAAGGGTATAAAATCATCCCAATTGTTGTTATCAAAATTCAACTTGACTCTCAAGGCATCTAACACTTTCCTGTTAGTACATTCAGCTAATCCGTTGCTTGCTGGATGATAAGGCATGATACTACATTTTTTAATGTTATATAAATCACACAAGCTAGTTAAAATACTATTACTGAATTCTGGGCCATTATCTGAAAGGATTACTTTAGGCATACTATATTTACAACTTATTTGGTCATGGAATGCACTGGCTATAGTTTCTGCTGTTTTGTTCGGGATAGGAACTAGTTCACAAAACCGTGAAAAATTATCAACATTACAAGCAAATATTTGTTCCCTTTCTCTGTTTCCGCAAAATTTGTAAATAAATCCATCGATACTCGTTCCCAAGGAGCTTTAGTTGCTGTGTACACCTGAATTGGATTATGTCCTGAAATATGTCCCTTGTGCTGTAAGCAAGTTAAACATCTGTCAACATAATGATCAATCTCCTTAGCCATTTTTGGCCAAAAATACTTCAATCGACTTTGTTGGAGTGTACGATCCTTTCCTGGATGTGCACTTGCAGGAGCATCATGGATAATTTTTAACACAGTTGGTACCAAGACAGCTGGAACAACTAACTGACAACATTTCCTCGGGGCTGTTCCTAGCTTTACTACTCTACACAGTAAATTGTCTAACATCACTAATTCTTTCAATGGGACTGGCGGTTTATGAATCGGGCGAGTGTCTTGCTTAGTCAAAAATTTAATGACGGGTGCCCATATGGGGTCTTGTCTCTGTTCCGTTTCTACTACTGTAGCATCTAATGCTGGTTAATTTAACTGAATCGCAGCTACGTGTCGAGAAAGCGCATCGGCTACAACATTTTGCTTTCCTGGAATGTATCCAAATGTGGGATTGAATTCTTGAATTGTGAGCAAATATCTAGCAAACTTTCCAACTGGATTCTTATTTTTGAACAAGGGAATTAATGGTTGGTGATCTGTAAGAACATGAACTGGGTAATTATAAATTGTATCCCTGAAATGTTTAAGTGCCCAGACAACTGCCAAGGCTTCTCGTTCTGTTGTGCTATAATTTTTCTCTTCTTTAGATAATGTACGGCTTGCATAAGCTATTGCGTGATCTCTGTGATGTTCTGTTTGAAGTAATGCAGCACCTAAACCTATGTCACTAGCATCTATAACCAACATAAAAGGTTTAGAAAAATCTGGGTACCTTAGGACAGGTGACGAAATCAAGGCTGCCTTGAGTTTTTTGAATGACTGATCCTGCGCCTCTCCCCAAACAAAGGGTTCATCTTTTCTTTGCAACTTGTAAAGTGGAGCGGCTCTAATAGAGAATCCAGCAATATATGAACGATAAAATCCTACAAGACCTGTGAACTGTCTTACGGCTTCTGCGGTACGAGGCGTTGGAAAATCATGGGCAGCAATAATTTTTTATTCATTCAATGTAATGCTTGAAGGTGTAACTGTATGACCTAGGAAATTAATCTTCTCCTTTAAAAATGAGCATTTTGCAAGCTTTATTTTTAAATTAGCTTCAGTGAGCTTTGGAAGTATTTTCTCATGGTTCTGGAAATCAGTCTGAATATCTTGCGACATGATTATGAGATCATCAAGGTAAACTAGAAGAGTACTTCCTATCAATCTACGAAATAGATTTGTCATGAGCCGTGAAAAGGTTATTGGACTACTCCGCAAACCAAATGGCATTCTTTTGAAATGAAAATGACCACTGGGAGTACTAAAGGCTGTCAATTGTTTACTTTCCTCATCAAGGGGGATTTGCCAGAATCCCTGCAACAAATCTAACGTTGAGAATACTTTATTTCGACCAATACTTTGCAACAAATCATTTAGAACTGGAAGTGGGAAACGATCAGGTATCGTTACTCTGTTAAGCTTCTGATAATCGATTACAGGTCTCCAAGTCCCATCTTGCTTTGGTACAAGAATCAATGGAGTGTTCCATGGCGAATTACTCGATTCAATTACATCACTCTGTAACATTTCCTCTATAAGTCTATCGGCTTCTGCTCTCTGAGAATGGGGAAGATGGTAAGCTGGTACATAAATAGGCGTAGTTCCTTGTTCAAGGGGAATTTTATGTGTAATAAGAGGAGTGAGACCTAACTTTTCTCCTGGTAGAGCAACAACGGCTCTATTCCTGTTCAAAATTTCCAAAAGCTGAGCCACAGAGTCAGGAAAATCAGTAGGACTGAGGTGTTGCGCTTGCACCTCTGGCTGAGATCCCTGTTCTCCTGGTATGAGAGTACAAACAGTATGATCCATGGAGACATCATCCACAACTCGCACTGGTAACGAGTAATTGGCAAAATCTACAACATGGGTGCCAGACTGAAGATGGATATCGGCATTACTAGTGTTTGCAATATACGATGTAACAGTACCATCCTGCACTGTGTGCCAGGAAGGTTCAACAAATGTACCATTCACTTTACATGTTTCACTTTCCGTAATCACATCCGACATCTCAGGCACTCCCTGAACCTTAACTCTTATTCTGGTGAGAGAATGAGAGTGCAGCACAGTGTCAGTAGCCATGGAACCACTGACTTCAGAGATGGAAGCTGCCAGGCGAGCAAGACAACGAGAATCCGTTAGGGCGTCCCCTTCCAGAAGGTCCTGATACTCACTCTCCTTAACAACTGCACAACTACGATGCTTCAATCGCGTGCCAGTTTTCTCGGGTATGCTACCACGACAAGGATCTGGCAAACCTACGCTAGCAAGGCGGGTGTCAACAAAATTAACGTAGTCTGATTGAAGGTTGAACTCATGGCCCTGTCGATACATGCTACACAAGGGTATGATGTGGTCTTTGATACTTATGTTCCAACGATGGGGAAACAATGCAATATTTTCATCAATCATGGTGTACAGACCTAAGAGAATGTCTCTAGGAAAATGAATAACGTCAACAACTAAACATGTTATAGACAATGTGACATCATCTAACTTGAGTGGGAGGTCAATTTCACCCAGAACTTTTACTTTATTTCCTGAAACACCACTTAGAAAAGGTATGGGGCACTTCCTTATCGTAGTAGGGTACTTACTTGCAATGTCTCTAAGAGCTGAAGGCTTGACTATATTAATTTTTGCACCCGAGTCAAGAAAAACTTTTAAAACTCTACCATGTACAATGGCTGAGACAAGGGGACCATCACTTGAGACTGGACAAGTTACTACTTGTGACTTATGTTGTCTGGGATATCTGCGTCTCGTCTGGGTCAAATTCACTGTGGTTCCGTCAACATCTACAACTGGTCTAGAGTCAGTGTCCTCCTTTATCAAATGTCCAAATCTATTTTGGGTAGCTACTGAATACACAGGGAGGGCACTAGGATGGGGCTAGCTTGAATTGGTTAGCGGATGGCCTTGGGGGTTTCCCGACGACATGGAGTGAACATTCTAAACTCCAGCATTCTGTGACTGAGTATTATAATTCGAAGTTGCATTATAGCTGGGCTGGGAGTTGTATTTACATGAGTTCTGATAATGTCTTGGATGCTGTGAGCCTCGCCAAGACTGACCGTGGGAGTTACAAGGTGGGGATGTCCTTTGCCTAGCTCTACAATCTGCAGTGTGGTGACCAACTTGTTTATGGTGCTTGCAATATGGGTTCCTAGAATGATTAGATTAACGAGGGGACCGAGAGAATTGTCTAGGGGGTGATGATCTAGGGGCGGACCAACAGTCCCTTGCGAGGTGGTTACTCTTACCACAATACCAACATGAGGGAATGGATGGTTGTGGACTATGGCGTTTCGGTAATTTATGAGGCGGCGAATTTGACTCGGGGCTACAAGCATGGGTACGGTTCTGCGACCAAGAGTTTTGAGAGTTTGTGGGAGGATGCTGAGAGCTTGTTACTACATTTACAGTATCAGAGGGTGGCAACAGTTGAGCACTTCGGGGAGCTAGTTTATCGGCGGCATTGTTAATAGCCTCAAACACTTCACCAATTTCATGTTTAACTCCAAAATTTTGTTGCTCAGTGATTGGTTTAGTATGCTCTGGGGCAAAATGCATTAAAGACCCAATGCTATCATCTTGGCCATAGCCTCAGGGGACAGATTATTGTCTTTATCTAACCAAGACGAACTATTCATAGCAGACACTAAGGCATACAGATACTGATCGAGACGGCTAGTAAGCGCATTAAACGATTCACCAGGCTGCATGGTGGCATTGGCAATTTTTTGACTAACCTATACAGGTCTAGGTCTCCTTTGTTAACAAAGCGCCGGTGAAAGAAATCCTTAAATTCAGACCAAGACTGGAGGCTAACAATGGCTTTCATCAACAACAAAACGTGCATCACCTTTGGTTGTGTCCACAGCTGACCGTGCAATTGCCAAGTATTCGGCATCAGTAGGCTTAGAAAACGTGCAACTGTTTTTGCTTCAACCTTACTAAACCATGACTCTAATAAGCGGGATTCACCAGCAAAAGAGGAATAGCCATTTCCTGAGCTGATCTCTGGCCATTGGGACGAGCAACTGCTCCCGTTGAGTCTGAGGGGGTTTCAACAGTGGTAGGCATTGTCACAGCCGTGGAAGGAATGTTTGAACGCAGATTATAATTAAGTGCACCTGGCATCAGAAATAGTATACACAAAAATAAACACTCAAAAAATATCAACTTGGCTAAAGTAAGAAAATGGCAGAAGTAAAATTATTAAATTGGGCTAGGCAACAAATAATTAAGAACAAGCAAATTGTGAATTAAATTAGCAATCTTTCATTAAAATGGCTGGAATTAGAAGCATGCAAATTAATTAAACCAGGCTAACACAGCAATTTAGAATAAAAAAACTGNTCTTAGGCTATTAAATCAGCTTTTCGAAAATCTGGCACTTTAACAGAATTTTCTCCTACAGGTCTATTCCATTCTATGCTAAATCTGATTTCTTTGTGATCACTGTTCCTAGCTCACTCCCTATTTCGATGTCATTAATTTGTGTTTCCCTGTTAGTTGACACTAAATCTAAATATTATTTTTTTCCGCGTTGGTCCTTAATGTGTTGCGTAAGGAAGCAATCGTCAATTAATTCTAGAAAATCTTCTAAATCTGCTTCACTATTCCCTCTTTTGTTCAACCAGTTTATTCCACTATAATTAAAATCACCCATGACATAAATACTGTTAGATCTAGATGCCCTAGATATTTCATCCCATAGATGCTTTGCTTCCATTCTGTCTAAATTTGGTGACCTATATAACTCCTATTATAATATTATTTGCTTTTTCGTTTAATTCTATCCAAATAGTTTCTGTGTGTGGCTCAGTTTCGATTCCCTCTTTGAGACTACATTTCAAATTGTCCCTAACATATATGGCTACTCCCCCTCCTCGTCTAATATATCGATCTGTATGAAATAGTTTAAATCCATTTATTTGATATTCAGCTAATAGTTCTTGGAAAATAATAGCAAAATATAGTAAATATTTACAATGAATTAGTGAGACAAATGTGTATCAATTATCCTACTCAAATCAGCTTCTAATTGATCTATCAAAAATGGATCTAAGTTATATAAACCACTGCTAATGTTCAAATTACATTCTTTTGTAATCTGTATTAAAGCAGATTCAATTATGTTTCTGTTATAAGTGATTTTACAATTCGTTATTAAAGAAGCCATCTCCCAATCAATTTGGTGAGCATTTTCTGACAAATGAACAAACAAAGCAATAGACAATTGGCCATGTCTTACAGAGTAGATATGTTGCGAAATTCTACATTTCAAACCATTAGATGTTTGTTCAACATGGAACCTATTGCAGTCTTTAATTTAATACAGTCGCCGTCCTCATGAGAGAATACATAGTTCGCCCTGATGAGAGAACACATACCTCGTCCTCATAAGAGAATATATACCACATCCTCATATGAAAACACATACCTCACCCTCATGAGAGAGCACATAGTTCGCCCTCATGAGAGAACACATTCCCCGCCCTTATAAGAGAACACATACCTCACAATCATGAGAGAACACGTAGTTCGCCCTCATGATAGAACACATACCTAGCCTTTACGAGAGAACACATACCTCACCCTCATGATAGAACACATAGTTCGCCCTTATGAGAGAACACATACTTCGTCCTTATGGTAGAACGCATCCCCGCTCTCATGAGAACACATACCTCGCCTTTATGAGAGAACGCATACCCCGCTCTCATGAGAGAACACATAGTTCGCTCTCATGAGAGGCTAAGAGGTTCACCCTCTTGATAGAACACATATCTGACCCACATGATAGATGACATACCTCCTCCACATGAGGGAACACATACCTCGTCCTCGTGAGTAAAACATATTTCACACTCATGAGAAAACACATTACCACTGATAGTTTGACTGGTGAACATTGGATTTGTGTAATAATTTTAGAAACTTAAGAAAGGAATCATTCAGAACCTTGTATACCACTTACGTCAGACAATTCCCGGAGTATGCAGCTCCAGCCTGAAGTGCATACCTAGTTAAACACAAGACAAAGCTTGAGAAGTATGCCACCAGACTAGTTACAGAACTGAGAGGTATGGGTTATGAGGAAAGGGTACGGGAGCTAAATTTCATGTCGTGGGAAGACAGAAGAGTAAAGAGAGACATGATCACTACCTACAAAATTCTCAGAGGAATTGGCTGGGTGGATAAAGACAAACTATTTAGCATGGGTGGAAGGCGAACAAGGTGACATAGGTGGAAACCGAGTACCTAAATGGGCCACAGAGACTTTAGGATAATTTTTTCAGAGTTGTCAACAAATGAAATGCATTAGACAATGATGTGGTAGAGGCAGACTTCATACACAGTTTCAAATGTAGATATGATAGATCCCAATAGGCTCAGGAAACTGTTCACCTGTTAATTGATAGTTGAGAGGCGGGACCAAAGAGCAAAAGCTCAACCTCCGCAAGCACAACTAGGTGAGTACATTCCTTGCCTTCATGATAGAACATATCTAACATGATTTTCTATTCCAAGAACTTCAAGTGTGTTTAGGTAGGATTGAGATAAGAAGGAAGGTGTTATATCTTGTTTAGAAAATAAACTCAATTCAAGTTCTTTCTTTATTATGCACCCCATACCCATCCCGTGGGCGGTGGTGTAAAGGATTACAGAGGCACATAATCGGTTCTGGAACTGAAGCCTCTAGTTCGTTTAGCTAAGCAAATAACAATCTTTTGGGGCTAGTTACACAATTATTAATGTTATATATAGTAGTAGTAGGCATCCATCAGTCTCAGGAGACTATGGAGTTGCGCTCTGGTTGTCGGTCTGGAGTGGCCTCACCAGGGCGCAAAGCCAGGGAAGGTTGATTCGGGGGAGAAGCTGTTACCCAGGCAGCAGGTCCCCCCTCTCCACGGCGCTGAAAGTCTCCAATGGAAAGGCATACGCCAATACGATTGGTTCCAGCGCCGTCGCAGGAACTGTGAGTTCCGGGGTTGACCTCGAAGGTGGTGAAGAAGGGCACAGGGACCTCCAACCGGAGACCGCCGTGGTTGGGGCCGGAGAAGAACACCCCATCAAGGGCATGAACGACCCCAGCCTCCTGAAGCAGAGCCTGGGCCGCACGGCCCTCGAGAGGTGGACGTCCCGGTCCCGCACCTACAGGTTCCTGACAGAGATCGTCACATCCCCCCCTCACCCGAGGCCGGCCTCCTTCAAGACCAAGTAGAAGGAAGAGCGATAATTATTAAATACAACAATTATTATTATGATAATAATTAATATCATAATAACAATTGCAAATATTCAATAATTATCACTCAATAATTGTATGTGTACATATATACATGTACACATACTCATATATACATGTACATATATATATATATATATATATATATATATATATATATATATATATATATATATATATATATAACTGAAAACTCACACCCCAGAAGTGACTCGAACCCATACTCCCAGGAGCAACGCAACTGGTATGTACAGGGATGCCTTAAACCACTTGACCATCACGACCGGACATAAGGAAGTGATAGCCTGAGCTATACATACTTCCTTATGTCCGGTCGTGATGGTCAAGTGGTTTAAGGCATCCCTGTACATACCAGTTGCGTTGCTCCTGGGAGTATGGGTTCGAGTCACTTCTGGGGTGTGAGTTTTCAGTTGTATCTAGTCCTGGGGACCATTCAGGCTTGTTTGCATATATATATATATATATATATATATATATATATATATATATATATATATATATATATATATATATATATATATATGTCGTACCTAGTAGCCAGAACGCACTTCTCAGCCTACTATGCAAGGCCCGATTTGCCTAATAAGCCAAGTTTTCATGAATTAATATATTTTCTCTAATTTTTTTCTTATGAAATGATAAAGCTATCCATTTCATTATGTATGAGGTAAGTTTTTTTTTATTGGAGTTAAAATTAACGTAGTTATATGACCGAACCTAACCAACCCTACCTAACCTAACCTAATCTATCTTTATAGTTTAGGTTACGTTAGGTAGCCGAAAAAGTTAGGTTAGGTTAGGTTAGGTAGGTTAGGTAGTCGAAAAACAATTAATTCATGAAAACTTGGCTTATTAGGCAATCGGGCCTTGCATACTAGGCTGAGAAATGCGTTCTGGCTACTAGGTACGACATATATATATATATATATATATATATATATATATATATATATATTTATTTATATATATATTATATATATATATATATATATATATATATATATATATATATATATACATATATACATACGCATACATATATACATATACATATATACATACGCATACATATATACATACACATACATATATACATTATTAATATGACCGAAAAAGTAAGATCAATAATTCTAACACGAATTTTCTCAATATTTCTTATATTTCTTTTCACTGTTGATGGTAATTGAAAAATCAGTTCTCCAAAATTCATTTTTAATTCTAGTGTGACGCGACTTTTGAACGCATTTCGTAATAACTTATTACATTTTCAAAGACTTTTAGTTTACACACACACAACTATAACCTGCAAACACTAAACAGTTCTTACTTATGCTATGATTTAAACAGCTTTCATTTTATTTTATACCCGCATTTTGAGTGAGGTGATATGTTACAACAGTTTTGGATGAGGTGAACAAAACTTTCAACACAGGATAGAACACGAAACAATGGGTATTTGAAGGTAAGAATTGGAGTAGCTGCAGAGGGCCTATTGGCCCATATTTCTTAATGCATCTATATTGGAGCGGAGTCTTGAAGTGGGTAGAATGTAGTTGTGCATTAGTTGGCTGTTGATTGCTGGTGTTGACTTCTTGATGTGTAGTGCCTCGCAGATGTCAAGCCGCCTGCTATTGCAGTATCTATCAATGATTTCTGTGTTGTTTGCTAAGATTTCGCTGGTGATGGTCTGGTTGTGGGAAGAGATTATATGTTCCTTAATGGAGCCCTGTTGCTTATGCATCGTTAATCGTCTGGAAAGAGATGTTGTTGTCTTGACTATATACTGAGTTCTTTGAGGCTTACAGTCCCCAAGTGGGCATTTGAAGGCATAGACGACGTTGGTCTCTTTTAAAGCGTTCTGCTTTGTGCCTGGAAAGTTTCTCATGAGTAGGCTGGCCATTTTTTTGGTTTTATAGTAAATCGTCAGTTGTATCTTCTGATTTTTGTCTGTAGGGATAACGTTTCTATTAACAATATCTTTCAGGACCCTTTCCTCCGTTTTGTGAGCTGTGGAAAAGAAGTTCCTGTAAAATAGTCTAATAAGGGGTACAGGTGTTGTGTTAGTTGTCTCTTCAGAGGTTGCATGGCGTTTCACCTTCCTTCTTATGATGTCTTCAACGAAACCATTGGAGAAGCCGTTGTTGACTAGTTGCCTTACCCTACAGCCGTTGTTGACTAGTTGCCTTACCCTACAGAGTTCTTCATCGACTTGCTTCCATCCTGAGCTGTGGCTGAGAGCACGGTCGACATAAGCGTTAACAACACTCCTCTTGTACCTGTCTGGGCAGTCCAGTGTATGTATTGATAACATATATATATATACATACATACGGTGATAACATATATACATACACATACATATTAATCACCTACACAAATACACACATCTATAATCTTTTGTATCACAAGTGATTCAATAAGAGGCTCACAACAGTCACTATACAAGGTACTTTACATCTATAGTGGGTCACACAGTTACTAGTCTTGCTGCACACCCACCCAACTGGGCGGCAGCTTTACAGTCATGTGCATGCATTACCTACAGTAAGCAAATTTCGAATACTTCGTTAAGATTTCGGACAGCACATAATTAAGAATGAAGTACTTACACATTTCTTGGACACCATTGATGGTGTTATCTCTAAATTCCGCGATTTTTTCACATTCCAGTATATAATGACGCAAAGTATGTGAATAGTTCTGTTGACAGAGTTTACATTAAGTGAAATCTACATCAGCAGATGTTACAAATTCCCAGAGGTACTTGTAGCCGAGCCTAAGCCTAGCAGTGGTAACATCTAGAAGCCTGCTAACCTCATTGGATGACCCATAGATGTGCGGTACTTCCTGCATAATAGAATAATGATAGATGGAGCAACTGGTGTGAATTTCACTTTGCCTCAAGTCTCCGAAATTTAGTTGATGTTCCCGGAATATTATTGCCCTCAGGCTGCTCAAAGGCAGTCCAAGTTCAGTCCAATCAATTCGCTCTTTACGAGCAAAAGTCTTAGCCAACTCATCAGTTCTATCATGCATTCGGAGACCAATATGGGAAGGAATCCACAGAAGGCAGACTCTGACTCCATCATTGATTATTTCATTATATCTGTGTCTAGCTTCAGAGATAAGCACGTCACAATTATGCTTTGGGGAGCTGAGGACAGTCAAGGATGACAAGGAGCCACTTACAATTAGCGTGTCAACTTTGGATTCATATACGCACTCGAGTGCAAGGATTATAGCAAACAATTCTGTTTGAAGAGTGAAGGCCCAGTTACTTAGACGCTCCACACTCATGGGAGAAGGAATTCTCTCTCCCTGTCACAACAACTGCACTTCCAGCTGCACCATAGGACTGATGCAAGGATCCATCAGTGTAAATAATCTGGGAAAGGGAGCGCTCTCTGACTAAAGCATCAATTTGGCTTAAGGCATTGTACTTTACTTCTTGTCGAAGCAAGGCTTGTTCTTTAATCAGTTTCTTGGGTGGGAAAGGGGGGGGGCAGTAATTTGGAAAGGAGTGATCTCCCATGGGGCAGGAAAGTGTCGTTGTTGTCTCTCTTGGTAGAGGTGATGAAAATTATACATTCTGAGCACAGTGGCAGTTTTGGTAATCCATTTGGAGGGATGCTGACCTTCTAGGAAGAAGGCTTAGAGGGCTTCAGTGCAGGGGTTAGGGTTGGTTAGCCTAAGCTTCTTGATACCAATTAAATCATTAATTTCAGTGATACGATTACTTATGTACATAAAATATTCAGTTCCTTCCTCATGTTTAGTAATTTAGTTGTACGGGGGCATCCGAGGATAATCCTCATGGCTTCGTTTTGCATCTTTTCCAGCCCTCCAAGCATTCTCTCTGGCACTAGAGCAAGCATGGATGCAGCATAATCAATCAGACCTAATATATGAGAGATACATCATTTTGCCAATTCTCACATTTGTACCATAGCTTGGATGGTAGCCTGCCACAGCCTTGAGAGCACGGAGCCTCTCTCTACATTGGCGACCCAGTCTGGCTACAACATTGCGGTACAGTGGAATCTCAAGACCAAGGTATTTGTATCTGGTTACATAGTCGAGAAAAGAGCCATCATGCAATTGCATTTTGCGAACGGCCCCACCCCGTCTGGGTGGCCGTCGGTTCAGGATCTTGGTTTTCTCTACTGAGATGACTAAGCATAGTTCCTGACACGTGTGCAATACAGAGCTCAGAAGATTTTGGGTGTTGGTATACCCATTGGTGTGGATCAGTATATCATCCGCATAGCTAATGAAGTGTTCGCTAGGCCGTCTAGTTACTGAGTTTAAAAGTGCATTGATTAACACATTGAACAGAGTAGGACTGAGGACACCTCCCTGTGGAGTGCCAAGTTCAAAATCTCTCATTACATTCCTATGCCCTTGGAACAGTACAGATGACTTCCTGTTGGATAGATAGCATTTTATCCACCGTAGAAGCCATCCTCCAACATTCATTTTATCAAGTTCGCTCAGAATGACGTGTGGGTTAGCAATGTCAAAGGCTGACTTAATATCTAGGAAAGTGGTGTATGAGCTACCAGTATGCAGGGTGAGGAAGGCGGTAATACAGTGGTGTACACTCTTTCCATGCATAAAGCCATATATCTGGGGAGACAACACGTTCCTAATTCTGTAAAGGAGACTGTTGAGAACATCCACTCAAAACACTTACAGAGGCAACTAGTGATGGAGATTGGGCGAAAAGCACTTTGCTGGTTAGGTTTAGGAATGGGAATAATAAGACTGTTGGTCCATGACTTTGGAAGCTCCCCAGTTACATAGCTCATATTATACAATTGAAGCAATGGATTCCCTGGAACTAGCAGAAGCATACTCAGTATGCCGTAAGTAACTCCATCCTCCCCGGGTGATGTAGCTTTGCCATTATGTAGAGCAGAGTCTAGTTCATATTCAGTAAAAAGCATATCACAGTCATCCTCTTGATGAAGCATGAAGTCAAGAAGCCTTTCTCTATCAGCATATCTATCATTTAATTCATTTAGTGTAAGTAGAGGAAGACTGTCAAAACTGGAAGTTGTGGCGTCAAGCATCGACAAGCACATTTGCTCTGTGCAGAGGATTAGAGTGCGAGATCTCTGCAGCATTTTTCCCTTTGATCTTGTTGATATCCTTCCATGCCCGACTTAGTGGCGTGTGAGAATTGAGACCACTGACAAAAGTTTCCCAGTCTGTCTGCCTTAGCTCCACCATATGTTCCCTGGCCTCAGCCAGAGCCGTTTGAAAGAGCCTAAGCATTTCAGCAGTGCGGGTCCTTCTATAAGCTAGTCCAATTCTTTTGGCAGTGCGTTTTAGTGCATGCAATTTAGAATCATTATAATAAGCATAAGTGCTATGACCAGTGTAATTTGGGTTACTTGGCCTGGACGATGGATCAAGTGATTCTATAAACTGCTCGATAGTACCTGTGAGCTCATTGTTAAAATCTTCAACTGATGAAGGCTCAGATGAACTGTACTATTCTGACACATGAGCAACAAAATTGTCTCGTTGATCGATGGGTTCAGCCAGCCTCTTCCGCTTGAACATTCCGCCAGGGAGGATAGAGCTTCCAATGCTAATATTGGCTAACATGGCCAAAAGATCAGGCGCCTATCTGGCACTATTGACAAGGCGCTCACGGTGTGGGAGACGTTGGCATCCAGACATAGATCAAGAATACCTCCGTAAAAATGCGTCGGTTCAAGGTCACTCACAATCTGTGCATCATCGTGACTACCTAATAGTGACAACAGTTGGTTGGCGTTACGATTACTGAACTGCGAATTACCAATATTCCTATGCCTAGCGTTATAATCACCTGTAATTATGGTCGGCTCAGTCTGAATAAAGATAGGAAGGTCAGCATAATTAAACTTATCACTAGGGGCATACAGGTTAAAGATATTGAGGGCAGAGTTCCCCACGTAGATCCTCACACCATGATACTGAAGCCCTTCGGTTGACTTGGCTGGTAGTGGTTGGTGGGAAAGGGACTTCTTAATACAAGAGTGACTGGATTTAAGGTTATAGACAACAAAGGAGGTTAATTTAGAGGGTGGGGACCTGGTGGGTACTCTGCACTCCTGAAGGCATACGACATCAATGGGCTCGGTCGTCACCTTGTGGTGGAAATCAGGAAGTCTTTTCCTGAGTGATGCTATGTTCCAACTGAGGATACGAAGCACCGTTGTATTGGGAGAGTTTGTGGAGGGATCCATAGTTAATATCTGATTATTAGTCCCCAAAGCTTTTATGTGTGTTTGTGTAATTTACTGTCCCTTTGCTCTGCTTTGTATCACTCCTGGTATCCCTCTAAGTTCTATGATGCAGCTGGCTGCAAGGCAGTACAGCTGCAATAAACTGTCTCTCGTTTCTTTGTCAATGCCACTGTTACTTATAAACTCTTTGACATTTGTTTTTAAGGATTTGGGGAACACTGTTTTTAATAGGTTGTCAATTTCCGCGGGTTCTAGCTGCGATATATTAAACACACTAGCTAGACGAGTGGTGGTATTTAAGTCACCAGGTGTGTGAACCTCGCTCACTACACTGCTCTCAGTCCTGGCTGGTGATTGTGGGTTACTGTCCAGGTCACTATACTCACCATGTTTTTCGCGGTGACAGCGACAGCGCTGCTGTATTTCCTTCAGCGTCTGCTCACACGTCTGTTTAACTGTTAACATATCTGCTTCATGCTGACAGCGAATCTCTTCTAACTCAAGTTCCAGAGTATGCTCTAGCTCCGAATCTATTTGTTGTAGCGGAGGCTGCCGCTCCACAGAACATTTAAATGCCCGCGCCTTCGCAGATACCTTCCCACCCTGGGAGGTTGTCTGTGGGTGGGGAGGGCAGGCCGAGCTGGTGGCGGCCCCCACCTCCAGATGGGGGAGGGGGATGGTGACCTACCACCCCACCAGTCGGGGCGAGCCACACCTGGCAACTGTGTACTGTGGCACCCGGTGCCCAGATGAGTAGGCAAAGACGCTCGCCGCTGTTTCGTTGTCCAGAGTGAGTCAAGGGCAAGCGGGTAGTCAGAGTGAAAGCTGTGACCCACCGTAGTTGATGGCATAGGAAAACTTTCCACCGATGGTGACACTCCATCATCATGACGTGACGCCTTGTAGAGCAGGGCACTGCTTGTAGGAGGCAGCTTAGTAGCAGCTGGGCAGCTCTGGTGAGTTGCCATCACTCCAGGACTATGACAATTAACGCATCTCGTTGTCACAGTGCGCCCGGCGTGGAAGAGGTCAAAGCACTCCTTAGAATCATGATCACCAGCACACACTGCACATCGATGGGTCCTGGAGGTGCAGTGCACTGCAGTGTGGCCCCAACGTTGATATTTGTAGCACCTGCGTGGAGGTATATACCGAGCCATTCTCTAAATTCTACCCAGCGCTAAGGGCACGGAGAGTCACTTGGAAGTCTCCAATGATGCTGTCCAGCTTGCAACGATGAGGTCACTCTTAGTGCGGTGTGGGTTTTCCTCATTGTCGGACCGGAAACACTCTGGGTCAATGCACTTGTTAACACCAAAGAAGATGATTTTCACCTTCACTGAATCATCACATGGTGCTTGCAACATTTTTATCTCAGCATATTCCTTTGTTAACAAGTCGTTAACAAATGCATCATCATTCGATTGAAGACAGTCATATCTTCCTTCAGACAATCATGAAGACATGATTGTCTTCATCTCTCTTTATCTTCTTGTGTTTAGTGTGATGGGCTTTTGAGGCTGCAGAAACCACTGAAATCTATCAGCAAGACCATTGTCAGGAGGGAAAAACATGCGAGTTAGTCGAGTTCTTTCCCGCTGAAGTCGCCTTTTTTACCTCTTACTCACCACCCTTTGGAATACAGCCCCATTTTCTTCTTGGCTCTCTCTTGCTTGGAGAGAGACTTGTGTACCAGCAGCAGGCGAATCAGGAACAATCTGGGCTGCTGAATGCACATCTGGCAGCAGCGGCGACTCACCTGGGACAAGGGCGGTTGCCATGATTCCTTTAGTCGTGTTATTTATGCAGATTATTAATATCACAGTGGTGACAAGAAGGCATGTCAGTCGATGAACCTGCTCGCTGGGTAGAGAGCTGCAGATTATCATGCAGCATCACGTGCATTGAACAGCGAATAGCAAGTTGTTCACTCGTCAGCATAGGAGGGGTGGGAGGAGAATTGACAGCAGGGTCACGGGAGGGCACCAACTTCTTTAGTTGTTTTAGAATCAAGTACACTAGCACAGCTGCTTTTGGTTCACTTTCACTGCAACATTTCAACCTAAGGCAAACACACCACCCTCAAATGTCAACAACACTGCACACACAATTAAAGAATGTAGAAGTTGGTCAGGTTCACGTATGTACACTGAACTGATGCTACATTGTTTCAAATTCACCAGCGTTGTCGGACGAAGAACAAGACAATCACGGCGCTGTAGATAATAGGGCGCAAGAGCTATTTTCGTGCACCCGATACACGTATGGTAAACTCACAATGACGAGTTAAGAAGGAAGGCCTGAGGGTTGTCCCCTCACCACCACCTTCCCAACACGGCTGCATGGTCCACCTTGTTCTCCATCAAGTGCACTTCCTATTTACCAGTGCAGGTGATGACCATACCTCATTCACACACCTATTCTGTATGTGTGACCCAGGTTGTTGTGTCTGTGTATAGCTGAGATAGTCTTGGTAGTAAGGTTGATGTAAAGTCATTCCTGGTTACTGACTTTAATACTTAACAGACGATTACATGATAGAGTAGCTCCCAAGCTTGGCAGGCGTCCTGTGTGCTGTTTACCTTCTCTAGTGGCGTCCAGCCGCTGCCCATAGAAAACGGATGGTACCATTTTCTGTGAACATGACATCCCTCCTTTTCTTTAAAAAGAATGAATACAGGATGTCTACCATGCTTGTAGCACAAAGCAAAGTTATTGACACAAAGTAAGTTATTAACATATCAAGAGATATTGCATACATTTAACATTAATTAAACACACAAAGAATTTAAACAATCTTTACCACAAAGGATTTCAATGTTAAAAATACATATGCAATGTTAAACAAACATGAAAGAAACTGTAATACAAAGTTACAAAATATTGAATGAGAGATCTGCATTATTCAAACAATATTAAATTTAGTTCAGCATAACAAGTAAATACTTTGCATTACATAGGAACACAATTAATCATCATATCGTGTAGGGCGTTTAACATGTCGTTTTGGACGAGAGTCCTTAAGTACAAGAATATCCCTCGATGAATTGTTTATCGAGTTATAACTCATTTTTTCTTTTTCTTTTGCACGACTTTGCACTTCATCATTTTCTACACTATTTGGAATCACTTTGAAATAAGCCATATTACGTGTTATACTATGATCTCTATTACTCGCTGTTACCATAGTTCCTTTTACACTAATCACTTTATATGGTTTTGTATCATACGGCATATCTAGCTTTCCCTCTTTTTTCTTTTTAACGAGAACAGTATCTCCAACCTTTATGAATTGTTCCTTTGCACGTTGATCATGAGCAATTTTCATTTTGCCCTTGGCTAGTGCATCCTTCTGAGCGAGACGTTTATCCGTTACCTTGGCTGGCATGACAGGTAGTGCGATCCTCATAGGACGTCCAAATAAAAGTTCGCCAGGCGACTTGCCCAGTGTTCCATGCGGTGTTGCACGGTAGTTCCTGAGAAAAGCATACATAGCTTGTTTCCAGGATCGTCCTTCGGCATGAGCACAGCGTACAGCTTTCATGAGAGGTTGCATGAATCTCTCGACTTCTCCATTTGCTTGTGGATGTAGTGGCATCACACGGCGGTGTTTGAATCCAATATGCTCAGCAAAGTTGACAAAGTCTTGTCCATTAAATGGCGGTCCATTGTCCGTCTTGACAACTTCAGGAATGCCAAAGTTTGAAAAGATCTTGTCGAGTTTCGGGATGACAGCCTTTGCAGATGTGGAAGTGATGATTTCTACTTCTGGATAACGTGAGTGATCATCAATGACTACCATCAAGTACTCTCCAGTTGGTAGCGGTCCACAGAAGTCCATCGATACTTCCATCCATGGTGCAGCAGGTAGTGGTGAAGGTTGTAGAGGTGTTGGTCTTGAAGTATCCACTGCAGCTTGGCAAGGGACACAGGCATCATGCATGTCCTTAGCTTGACGATCAATGCCAGGAAACCACACCTTTTCTCGTAGCAGCTGTTTGGTCCTTACAAGACCTTGGTGTCCTTGATGTGCAAGCTTCAGAGCACGTTGCTGGAGAACAGCTGGAATGACGATACGAGTACCTCGCAGCACGGTGTCGCGTTGTTGCGTAACACTTAATTCTGTCTGGATGCGTTCAAGTGCTTTGAATGCATCTTGGTCAACTCCTGAGGGTGGGATGCGTGGAAACTTTTTCTTAGTCAATGCATCCACTGTTGCTTGCAGAGTTGGGTCCTCTAGGGTTGCAGTACGGATTTCATCAAGAGTGAGAGCCTTAGGGACTGCATCACAGGTTACAGAGTGTACATATTCCTCGGCAACTTGCTGATGCTTGGTGATGGTGAAACTGTTGGCAGGATGTCGACTGATGTAATCAGCGGGATTGCCTGCACCTGGCTTGTATTTCACCGTAAAGTTGTATGGTTGCAGACGAAGAGCCCATCTCTCAATGCGAGCTGGTGGTTTGGACTTTGGATTATTGAAGATGGTCTCCAACGGTTTGTGGTCAGTGACTATCGTGGTAAGGGTGCACCAAGCAGATACACATTGAAGTGTTCACAGCCCCATACAAGAGCAAGAGCTTCCTTCTCTGTCTGACTGTATCGTTGCTCAACATCTGTGAGAGAACGGCTGGCGTAGGCAATTACTACTCTTGAATCTGGTTGACCAGGTTTGTGTTGGGCTAACACAGCACCTAAACCAACAGGACTAGCATCCACCGTTAACTCAGTGTCCATTGATGGATCAAAGTATGCAGCAGTCGCATTTTCTACTAGTGCATCTTTCACAGCATCAAATGCATTTTGCTCGACATCGCTCCAGTACCATGATGCATTTTTCTTCAGGAGCTCACGTAGAGGCTTCGTAATGGTAGCAAAATCTGGAATGAAGCGAGAACAGTAGTTTGCCATTCCCAGAAAACTATGTACTTCAGTGGATGTTGAAGGAGGTGCAGCATTCTTGATATCTGCAACTTTCTTAGGATCTGGAGACAGACCTTTGTCACTAAGTACATGTCCAAAGAATTCAATTTTATGTTGATTGAACTCACACTTTGCTCGGCTTAGCGTCAAATTCTTTTCTCGTAAGCGTTGCAATGTTGCACGAAGAGCTTTGTCGTGTTCAGCTTGGGTACGGCCATAAACAATGATGTCATCAGACATGTTGTCAGCATTAGGTATATCTTGCAATACCTGGCTGATGATGTGCTGGAATACTCAGCAGCACTGTTAATACCAAAACTCAGGCGCTTGTACCTATACAGACCTCGATGTGTCGTAAACGTTGTGATGAATCGACTCTCATCATCAAGTTCAAGCTGATGATAGCCCTTGTTTAAATCTAACTTGCTGAATACAGTTGCACCATTCAAGCGGTATATCATATCATCTACAGTGGGTGTAGGATGGCGTTCACGCATTATTGCCTTGTTGGGAACACGCATGTCTACACAAATGCGTATCTCATCTGGATTCTTCGGCTTTGGTGGAGTGACAATTGGGCTTACCCATGGTGTTGGGCCTGTTACCGGTTCAATGATATCTAGTTCTATCAGCCTATCCAGTTCGGCATCGACTTTCTTGCGAGTATGGAATGGTTGTCGGCGATGTGGTTGGGCAACTGGAATTACATCTGGGTTGATATGCAGATGTACCTTGCTATCAGTATAACAACCTATGGATTTAAACCGATCAGAAAATTCAGCAACAATAGCATCAACATTGTTTGCAGATTCCACTGCTACAGCATTAGAAAGCTGAAGTAGCCCCAATTTGGTTGAAGTCTTGTAACTGAGTAAAGACTCCTTTGCATTCCTAACAACATGGAATGTAGTAATGAGCATTGCATTCTTTGACTTAATCTCTGCAGTGAAAGTTCCAATCACTGGTAAGGCTACCTTTGAAGCATAGGCAGTGGCTTTGCCATTATAGTTTTCAAGCTTTGGAATTGTTTTTTAAATTTTTCATAGTGGCACTCAGCAATGGTGTCAATGTTTGATCCAGTGTCAATGAGAATTTTGAGACAAATGCCAGCAATGTATACTATAGTCTCTGGGTTGTTTGGAAGATCATTCCATTTTGTGATTGATTGTACTCCATAAATAAATCACATTCACTGTCATCTGAGACTGGTTGTAATGAAATGTTGTCTTGTATATTATTAACATTCTTGATTTGAGGTGCAATATTGTGTTTGCCACCTCGACTCCTATGACTTGATCCTCGTACATTGCTTTTATTTATTGATTGTGGTTTCTTTAGTGCGGAACGACACATAGCACCAAAATGATTTAGTTTTCTACACTCATAGCACTTCTTACCTTGTGCTGGACAAACATTATCTTGGTGTGGGTAGTCTCCTCCACAATTGTAACATTTATTATTGACAACCTCTGATGTGAGTCGTTGTGACTGCTTGAGTCTTGTTCCATGACTCCAGTTGTGATGTGGTTCTCGGCTCAATTTAATGTTAGGTTTGGCATGATATCTTCTATGATCATGGTGTACTCCCTGAACCTTACATACTTCTGACTGTTAGTAACAGTGGCAGAACCGTTGTTGGCACTGCACTCCATGACACGAGCATCACGTGCAGCATCTTCCATTCGACGAGCCATATCCAGTATCTTGTTAAGAGAACTTTCATCATCAACAAGTTCTAGAGCTCTTCGACGAAGACGTGTAGATGTGCATGTTTCAATTATTTGCTGTTTGATTTCTTTGTCAACATCAGCAAACTCACAGTGGGCTGCTAAACCCTGCAGACGTGTATGGTATTGATCAACAGTTTCATTAGAGAGTTGTTTTGCTCTCCTGAAATGCATAATTTCCATAGCAGTATTTTGCCTTGGTTTGAAATGCTCAGTTAATTTGGCCTTGGCAGTGTCATAATCTTTGGCACCACCAGTATCTTTCAGTGTATCAAAGATATCACAAACTCTATCACCTGCATAATGAAGCAGAAAGGCACGCTTTCTTTCAGCACTTTTGATGTCAGAAACTATCAACAAATTTTCAAACCTTTTAAGCCATTTGACCCACCTCTGTGACAGGTTTGTCTGGTCACAGTCAGGATCAAATGCAGGAAACTGAGGTATATTTGCCATTTTTACTGAATAAATTTAAACTTATCACTTAAATGTTCCTCAGAATATATAACACTTACTGCACTGTATATGTTATTAAGAATTCACTGTAATTACTTTAATTTTGCAAAGCACACAAGCATTTTAATGCAAAAGTTCACAACAGTGCACAACACAGCAGCAACTGACTTCTTACCTAGCCCTTGTGTACATGTGTTGTTCCTACTCACAGCAACACAGCAGTTGTTAGCAGTTGGTACAGCAATTGGCAGCAGTTGGCAGCAGGCAGCAGTTGGCAGCAGTAGGCAGCAGTAGGCAGCAGTTGCAGCAGTAGGCAGCAGTTGGTTCACAGCGTGAAGAATTTTAGCACGAAGCGTCGTTTCGTAACCAAAACATCGGGTTTTGTACACTGCATCAAAGCGTCGTTTCGTACACAGCGTCGGCAGATTCCTCTCACACAGCAACACTCAGCACAGCTTGGGTAGCACACAGCATTGGCCAGCACACAGCAACGGCCAGCACACAGCAACGATCAGCACACAGCAACAGTCAGCACACAGCATGGGGTTGCATACAGCATCGGGTATGGTGCTCACAGACAGCTTCTCCTCCTCCTCTGGGCGAGACAGCATGCTCCTTCCTTGTGTTTTGTTGAACAAAATACCTGCGTTCCCAGTTCATCCTCGTCGCCAGTGTGGTGTCTGTGTATAGCTGAGATAGTCTTGGTAGTAAGGTTGATGTAAGTCATTCCTGGTTACTGACTTTAATACTTAAAAACGATTACATGATAGAGTAGCTCCCAAGCTTGGCAGGCGTCCTGTGTGCTGTTTACCTTCTCTAGTGGCGTCCAGCCGCCGCACATAGAAAACGGATGGTACCATTTTCTGTGACATGACC
>WNGS01094046.1:0-16256 GCA_020271785.1 Procambarus virginalis
TATTTCTTTGTTTAATGACCTCGTTAGTGAATAAATAGATATTTATGTTGTGTGTTTTAAACTTGCATTCCTCCTATGTGTATTGTCTTGAATGGGTCCCTCTCCCCCTCCCCAGGTCTTAAATCACTTCAAAACTCGATGACCAGGCCAGGGTTCGAATCTCTGTTGCCTGGGATCACCCCTGGCGCATAGGAAAGAATAACTACTCTACCAGCTTTCCCTTCCAAATGGTTCATGGTAATCCTATAGCCTGTAGTTATATAGCCTCGCTCCTGTGTCAGGTAAGTCCACTACGGGCTCACTATAGCCCTGTGCTACTTGCCCAGCTCCTGTGCCAGGTAAGTTACGGGATCACCATACCCGTGCTACTTGGAACTGGTTCCGAGTAGCTAAATCTATAACACCACAATAACTGTAATTTAGTGTTGACACAATGGCATGAACGTCATGTACTCAATTGCCCGAAGCCATCCTAATGGAGAGTTAAGAAATGGGAAACGGCACACCCCCGTCATTATAGATGCGAGGGACTGTAATTTATAGTACATCATAGTTCGGCCGTTGGGGATTTGTACTAATCGCGAGGACCGGTTAGAGGCCTTACCCAGGTAGTCTTGGGTAAGGCTTTGTGACCCCAAGAATTACTCTATTGCGTAACTCTCTCGGCCATCTCTCTGTCTCTCTGTCTCTCTCTCTGTCTCTCTCTCGTCTCTCTCTCTGTCTCTTTCTCTCTGTGTCTCTGTCTCTCTTCTCTCTCTTTCTCTCTCTTTCTCTCTCTCTCTCTCTCTCTCTCTCTCTCTCTCTCTCTCTCTCTCTCTCTCTCTCTCTCTCTCTCTCTCTCTCTCTCCGTAACAAAGGTCACAGGTACCTGATGGCTTGAAAAATCTTTCCAAATCCGAGCATGATAACATCAAACACGCTTCCCACTGAGAAAATTCTGGTGGAACAAAAACAAGAACAAGTCCCAGTGGGTCTCCCCATCGCCTGAGGCGGTTCTCCCGCAGCGTCGCATGTCGCTACCCTGTTCCTTAAGCAGTTTCCCTTCAGACGGTCTACGTCGGGGTCGGCCACAATGCCACACTTTAGGAAAAGTCGGCATCTAACCCTCTAACCCCCCCCCCCCACCTGTTTGATTTTCATGGTCAAATCTGAAATATTGGTTGTGATTCCCATAGACTTGTTTACAATAGTCTATGCCACTTCGCGAAATCTGTGGATGTGAAATATTCAGTCCAGAGTCCATAGACTTTAGTATTTAGCATTTTAAGGGGGAAACCATTTGGTATCAGTGCACAAGGAATGTATAGAGACAATGGTTACATTGATGGTAAATATGAGGGAAGGGGTGAAATGGGATAGGAGTGTGGAGAGGGAGGTTTGGGTGGGGTGGGGTTGTGGAAGGGAGAAAGAGAAGGGGGAGGACGGTGGTGTGTGTGTGTGGAAAGGGTGGCTAGAAAGGCTGGAACAAAGTGCTAATGCTTAAACCTTCAGGCACACATACGGGAGTACAAGTAGGTGAACACACACACACACACACACACACACACACACACACACACACACACACACACACACACACACACACACACACACACACACACACACACACATACACACACACACACACACACACACACAGATTCAAATGTAGATATGATAGAGCCCAGTAGGCTCAGGAACCTGTACACCAGTTGATTGACAGTTGAGAGTCAGGACCAAAAGAGAGCCAGAGCTCAACCCCCGCAAGCACAACTAGGTGAGTACACACACACACACACACACACACACACACACACACACACACACACACACACACACACACACACACACACACACACACACACACACACACACAAACACACACACACACACACACAAGTTTACCTAGAGCCTCTGACCACAATTGCGAAAGAAATCCCCAAGCCGTCCACCAATACGTTATAACGCTTTCATTCTATCTCCTTGTCTCCTGTGGGTGTGTAAGCATCTTCTCGCACGCAAAAAAGGGGGTGAGGGTGTTGGTGAGACCGGGGGGGGGGGGGGGTAGTGGAGAAAAAGCTGTAGATGAACTCTGAATGTAGGAGAGAGAGAGAGAGAGAGGAGAGAGGAGGGGTGGGGTGGGGGGTAGAATGACTGGTAGAGATTGAGTGGGGAGAGAGGGGGGGGGGAAGGGAGTTGAGTTGGATGGCAAGCAAGATCAAACCTTCCTGCAGGTGTAGTGGCTGTCTGGGAAAATATTGAACGTGGGGCCTCCTGGTGTTCCTGATCACTGTCGGGGTGATGGGGAAATGGTCCCCCCCCCGTGGCCCTTCTCTGATACGTTCCTGTGCATTATGACGTATATGTGCGCTAATATCTACCTGTACTGTATTATGTATCAGTACTCTATCATGTAGCTGTACACGGAATGTAACGTTTATTTGTTCCACGTTTGCTCTAGTATGTATTTGTTCCAAGGTTGCTCTAGTATGTACTTGTTCCAAGGCTGCTCTAGTATGTACTTGTTCCAAGGTTGCTCTAGTATGTACTTGTTCCAAGGCTGCTCTAGTATGTACTTGTTCCATGGTTGCTCTAGTATGTACTTGTTCCAAGGCTGCTCTAGTATGTATTTGTTCCAAGGTTGCTCTAGTATGTACTTGTTCCAAGGTTGCTCTAGTATGTACTTGTTCCAAGGCTGCTCTAGTATGTACTTGTTCCAAGGTTGCTCTAGTATGTACTTGTTCCAAGGCTGCTCTAGTATGTACTTGTTCCAAGGCTGCTCTAGTATGTACTTGTTCCAAGGCTGCTCTAGTATGTACTTGTTCCAAGGCTGCTCTAGTATGTACTTGTTCCAAGGCTGCTCTAGTATGTACTTGTTCCAAGGCTGCTCTAGTATGTACTTGTTCCAAGGCTGCTCTAGTATGTATTTGTTCCAAGGTTGCTCTAGTATGTACTTGTTCCAAGGCTGCTCTAGTATGTACTTGTTCCAAGGCTGCTCTAGTATGTATTTGTTCCAAGGCTGCTCTAGTATGTATTGTTCCAAGGTTGCTCTAGTATGTATTGTTCCAAGGTTGCTCTAGTATGTACTTGTTCCAAGGCTGCTCTAGTATGTACTTGTTCCAAGGTTGCTCTAGTATGTACTTGTTCCAAGGCTGCTCTAGTATGTATTTGTTCCAAGGTTGCTCTAGTATGTATTTGTTCCAAGATTGCTCTAGTATGTACTTGTTCCAAGGCTGCTCTAGTATGTATTTGTTCCAAGGCTGCTCTAGTATGTCTATAGTTCCAAGGCTGCTCTAGTATGTACTTGTTCCAAGGTTGCTCTAGTATGTATTGTTCAACGGTAACATCTCTAACAAGAGACATAGAGATGATATCATTAATGCACAGTGAAATACGGTAAATAAACATCCCATCCTCCTAAGGTTTCCCAACGTCAAGAAAACGGCCAATTTAAAGTAGTCTCTCCTAACCTTCCAGAGGACCCAAAACAGAAACGGGACAGTACGTCACTTTCGCCAGCTGCTGTCATTTTCTAGTACGACAATTTTTAGTCTAATGTAACGCTTACGAGCGAAATACGACGTTCTTTGCAAGAGGACAGGTTGTTTGACTTCAGCACGTGTGACACAGATGCAAACTGGCATACTGAAATGGGATACAGAGCCATTAAAAATAATTATCTATAGTGCCAGAGGAGTCTACAAATGGAATGCATTAAGAGGCGAAGGTGGTGGTGGGGAAGCACACTTCATACGTATATAGAGGTGTGCCCAAAAGGTTCAGGAAGGTGTAAACGAGGTTTCTTGCAGGATGAGAGGTGGTCTGGGAAAATCTTGTGCTGGTGTTGCTTGCCATTGCCCCTGTGATGAGGAAATGTACCTGCGCTTGCTGTCTGATACGTTCATCTATTATATATACGTATTGTATATGTATTTCAAAATATGTACTGTAAAACATGCTTGTACTCAAATATATAGGAGGCTGGTGTATATTTGGAGAAATATGCAATGTGCTCCAGTGGATAAGGGACCTCTCCTGTTCCTTTATATATGTAAAGGATCTTCCAGAATGAAAGTACTCATTCCTCTCAATATTTGCAGATTGTGCCAAATTTATGAAGAGGATCAAGACGAAGATAGAAGGAGACTACAAGATAGCCTTGACAAACTGAAAGAATAGATCAAGTAATTTAACTCTAATTTAACTCGGGTAAGTGCAAAGTAATGTAAATAGTTGTAGAGAGCAGGAGGCTGGACACAAGGCATGGAAAGGATATGGGGATCTATTACCGGCCATGGAATGGGTATGGGATCCGCTACCGCCCACGGGATGGGTATGGGGTCCACCATCACCCACGGGATGAGTATGGGGCCCACTACTGCCCACAGGATGGGTATTGGGGTCCACTACCGCCCACGGGATAAGTATGGGGTCCTCCACCACCCACGGGATGGGTATGGGGTTCACCACCGCCCACGGGATGGGTATGGGATCCACCACCGCCCACGGGATTTGTATGGGGTCCTCCACCACCCACGGGATGGGTATGGGGTCCACTACCGCCCACGGATAAGTATGGGGTCCTCCACCACCCACGGGATGGGTATGGGTTCACCACCGCCCACGGGATGGGTATGGGATCCACCACCGCCCACGGGATTGTATGGGGTCCTCCACCACCCACGGGATGAGTATGGGGTCCACTACCGCCCACAGGATGGGTATGGGGTTCACCACCGTCCACAGGATGGGTATGGGGATGTCTAATAAACGACAAAATATAAAAAGATTGAAGAGTTAGGAGGGACATGATTACCACATACAAAATTACCAGGAAAATTGATTTCATTATTTATAACATTATCAATATTGTAACTGACTGTATTAGAGCAACAGATACATTATAACCAACCAACAGGCTATTAGGGTTTTCCAGAGCAGCCCCTGTTCCTTTTGTTCTTTTTTTGTGTGTTCGTATTTAGTCTTGTGGCCAGGTTCTAGAACCGGTTCGGTTAGCGAGCGTCATGGCCGTCATTTTCTCTGATAAGCGCCCTTGTTGAAACCGTGGCTTAGGCTTGTATGCGTCCGAACTACTTGGGTGTTTTCCAAATGTTCTTCCTTGTATAGTGTTGGGCTTAAGGCCTTTCAACCAGTCTAGTCCTGCTAAGGGTTTCCCCATGGTCAAGAAAACGGTTAATTTAAAGTAGTCTCTCCTAACCTACCAGAGGACGCAAAACGGAAAACGGGACAGTACGTCACTTTCGCCAGCCGCTTTTATGTTTATGTACGACGATTTTTTGACCTTGTTTAACGCATGCGAGCGAAAATTATTGTACAAAGTGTGGTTGAATTATGACTAAGATTGAGCGCAAAGTTCTTAGTAGTGAGAGATTTGAATCACGGGCAAATTGACTGGGAATCAATAGATCCGAGAGGGAAAGAAGGGAGGAGGACAAGAAGATACAGGAGAAAAACTTGCCTCACTCACGTCAGGAAGGAAACATGGAGAAGGAGGGAAGATCAGCAAGATTGTCTTACGCAAAGCGAGTGTTTTCGCAAAGCGAGTGTTTCGCAAAGCGAGTGTTTCGCAAAGCGAGTGTTTTGCAAAGCGAGTGTTTCGCAAAGCGAGTCTTTCGCAAAGCGAGTCTTTCGCAAAGCGAGTCTTGCGCAAAGCGAGTCTTTCGCAAAGCAAAATGGACATTGAGAACACCGACCGTGTTATGCCAACGAGGCAAAAGTAACCATTGTGTATTGATATTTGACTCTGTAGTTATTATGAAGACTGTGGCTAGAGGAAGAGAAGTGAAGAGACTACAGCATTCCATAATGGCGCCTGCCAGAAAGGTCAGATAATTCCTAGAGAGAGAATATCGCTGGAAATAGAGCGAAGAGAACAGAACACCACAAAACACGATGAACAGCAGCATAACGAGACACTACAAAGAACCTGAAAGGAGAACTATACCGCCTCTATAGGGAGCCGGTCGGCCGAGCGGACAGCACGCTGTACTTGTGATCCTGTGGTCCCGGGTTCGATCCCAGGCGCCGGCGAGAAACATTGGGCAGAGTTTCTTTCACCCTATGCCCCTGTTACCTAGCGGTAAATAGGTACCTGGGTGTTAGCTGTCACGGGCTGCTTCCTGGGGGTGGAGGCCTGGTCGAGGACCGGGCCGCGGGGACACTAAAAAGCCCCGAAATCTTCTCAAGATAACCTCAAGATAAGCCTCTAAGGGATAAAGGGGTCGAGAAAAAGAATAACCTCAAGGTTTAATAGACAATAGCGGCAAAAAAAGAAGTAAAAAGAGCTCTGATAAAATATACATGAACATGGAAGAGAGGAGAATCACAATGTGTATACAAGAAAGAGGAATGAATACATAGCAACTCTGAGAGCAGCAGAGAAGCAGTATGAAAGTAATATATATATATATAGCACTCGGGAGTCAAGCATATACACAACACACGAAAGGTTTACGAACGAGTGTGAGCTATAACTTGACCTGTGACAAGAGGTCTGAGCCCCGGGAACACACACAAGCCCACAGGAAAGACTCTCTAAAATAGATGTAACATCCTCGGCAAGAATACAGAGGAACTGGTTTATGATGAAAGTCACAAGGCCAGATAAGCTCTCGTTATGGGTACTAAATAGGAGAAGGGCATTGGGTAGACTCTTTGTTATGGTACTGAACCCGTTGGAAAAATGGAGAGTTACCAAACAGGTGGAAAATGGCTGATGTGCTCTTGAAGATAAGAACCACTTGACTGATGATTAGTATCACTCAAGTATCACCTGAAAATTAACAGAGGCACCTGAAGGGGATTCGTAGTTCACTTTGAACTGCTGAAATTTGCCTCCAATCATCAGCATGGATACAGTGATAGAAACTTCCGACTTGAAAAATATATTAAAAGCTTAAAAAAATCAGTCAAAAGAGAAAGAGGGCTGAGAAGCTTGTAAACTTTCCTGTTTGTCAGAAAGCATTCGACACAAATCACCTGAGACTGCACAAATTGTCTGTTGAGTGGCTAGTAGAGTTCAACTACAGCGAATGCTATGTAATGAAGCTAGATAGTGGGAAGAGGCAGCCGAACACAAGGAACAATTAGCAGGTGAAACATTTCTGGTGTCGAACAGACACACAGAGAGAGAAAGAGATCTGAATATACCCGAGAGATACCATCTCTAGTGGCCTTGGCGGGGACCGGATGCCGTCAGGTTATCTAAGATCCTCTCGTTATTCCTGAGGATGTTTTCATGCTGAATTTTGAACAATAAGATAGTCTTGGCATTTAGGGCTTCGGCGGATAGGACATTCCATGGGCCTATATTGCCTTATAAATAATGTTCTTGTTTCTGTCTGTTCTACTTTATGGGTTGTTGAGCTTGAAGCTGTTGTCCCTTGTGTGAGCAACCCGTCCTCTAACCAAGTCCATTCCCCAGCGGTCGACCCCAAAGACGCCTTCATCAATTTTAACACGCGCTCTTCATTCAAATAAGAATTTTCTCAAATATAAATTAATATTATTATATATTAGCATATGTGCATATAAGGCATAGGTTAGGTTAGGTGTTTAGGTTCTGTTGGCGATTATTTGTATTTGTAGCACGTGGGTGAAGCATTTACAGCGTTGTGGTTCGAACACAAGTCGTCAGTGAAGCACTTGTTCCGGAAGTTTTTCATTCATAAACAGCTGGGGGGGGGGGGTTGGCGGGTGGATGGAATAGACTTTTTCCTTTATTTATGAGGGCGGACTGGTGTGGGTGACCAGGACAAGACGATAAGTGAGGGACGAAGGCCATGTGATACTGTAATGGGGAGAGGTAAAGAATAAGGAAATTGTTTGGTAAAAAAAAAATATATTAAATAAACTCAATTTATTGGATTAAATAAAATAATATCAATGAATAGACACAGTGGAAAATAATTACATAAGACATTATTGTGGAAATATCATTATAGAATCAGTGAACATCAAAGTGAATATGTATTTCGAAGGAGGTATTAGACACGCGGAAATTTATGAGAACATTTCAACATATTTACAAAACACACGATAAACAATATACAATTGTAGCTTTATTACTCGCCCAGATGTAGACCAGTGATCGATCAAAGACTGTTGTTGCAAGACAAGTGATCGATCAAAGACTTGTTGCAAGACAAGTGATCAACACAAGACTGTTGTTGCAAGACAAGTGATCCAGCAGGACTGTTGTGTGATGCACAAGCTCTGTGATTCACCAACAACCATACACACAGTCCCAGCAACTCGTCACCCAGGAAATTGTCACAGAAGTTGGTTATAACTGAATTCAACGATACATTGCACCTCTAGACACTTTGTGATAATAAAATGAAGGTAATTCAACAGCTTAAAAAACTAAAGAGCACTTGAAGATAAAAACAGAACAAGATAAGGATACAGAGGGAGGGAGGGAGGGAGGGAGGGAGGGTGGATGGCATTCATGTGTTGCATAGTTCAAGCACAACCGTACAGTATGATGCAACAAAGAGCACGAACATTGCAGGCATAACGCCCTTGCCTGAGCCTGCAAGGTCGTGTGCTTCATTGCCTCAGGTTAGGGAGCAGTGGTGATGGTGGCGGGTACAAGAGGGCTCGTGAGAGGTGGGGACGGGGCTAGATGACGTGAGGAAGGTGGGGATGAGAGACTGGTGGTGGGGAGGGGCTAGGGATGGGGTGGAGGAGGTAGGACTAGGAAGATGAGGGGTTATGAAGGACTGGGTTGTTAAAATAACCTACCATCCAGCAGCCAGATTCACGAAGCAGTTACGCAAGTATTTACGACCGTGTACATCTTTCCTCAGTCTTTGACGGCTTTGGTTACGTTTATTAAACATTTTACGAGCATGGAAACTTGCCAATCAATTGTTGTTTTTGTTATAAACAGCNCACCTCTGGTGCAATTATAGGGACCCACAGCCTCAGAGAGGGAACACAGAGCATTCAGGGAAAAACTTGCCATTTAACTCTGAATACATGAGGGTGTTCGCTTCTCCTACCACCCCCTATATATATATATATATATATATATATATATATATATATATATATATCTATATATATATATATATATATATATATATGTGTGTGTATATATATAATTTTATTTTTTTTATTAGTGACAATAACCCGAAGAAAAGACGTTTTACTCTTCTTTTTATTATCACTAGTAACATTAATATTTATCTATGTTTATAATTTAGATATGTTCAACATTTAAATAAGCACCACAGTTTTAAATTCTAGTTAATGTTGGAAAGACATTTCTCTGAACGCGTTGAGCCAAACCCAATGTTATTTTGCTCTATCTTCTCTATTTAAAGTAGTCTTTCGTGGTAAATAAATATATTACCTTTTTGATTTCAAAAGGTATACCCAAATGGTGGGAGGATACCTTAGTATTGGACTTAGTTTACCAACCAGAGTAAACTGCGAGGGCGCTTATACCACGAGTCAGGGTCTATACACCTTTCAGTATATATGTCTCTTCATGTGTTGAGATAATAGAGGAAATGAGTATACCCAAGAAAGTTTTCTACATCCAGTCTTAGAAAATGTTATGCATCATTATACTTGTTAATATATATATATATATATATATATATATATATATATATATATATATATATATATATATATATATATATATATATATATACACACAAATCAGTTTCGAAATAGGGAGTGAGCCAGTGGGAAAATAGAGATCACAAGGAAATAATCTTTACTAGCTAGAGATAAAGATAGTTACTTTATTAGCTTTATCTACTAGCGCGTTTGACGCGTGGACGTCTGATTCTCTCCCACACACACACACACTTCTAGCCTAATTGTTCCCACCATGCCCACTTACGCCACACTATCTCCCACAATACACTCCCAGGCAACAACTGATTCTACTACAGCTCGTCATTCACAGACACTACTTATTTTCTGGGAATGTGTGTCGTAGGAAGTGTGACTGGACTCCCCTGGCGTCGTAGTGTCCGCGAGCAAGTCTTGAGGTGCGGTTGGTCTCTGTCTACCCTTTTCTGACTGTCTTTCTCTGTCAGTCAATCTGGCTGTCTGCCTGGATACTGTTTCGTGAGGCTTAGCAACATGGCTTAGCTTTCATGCCAGAATATGGCACTTTCAAAACACCATAGTTGAATTTTGTTTCATAATTTTGTTTTAAGAATTTATATTGACTCGCTTTGCTGCCATTGTTATCTGTCTCTGTATCCGTCTGCCTGTCTGTGAGCCGTCTAGGTCTCTGTCCCTACTCTCTGAGTCAAGGACAGGCGAAGCTAGAATTTCACACCCAATTTAGGAGTGAGTGTTATATCCTAGTTTTGTAGTTGCTGTAGGTAAAATCCAAAGGTCAGGCTCCCACGAAGTGTGTTTTTTTAGATGGAGTTGTGAAGTTGTGAGTCAGTACGTTATTTCATATATTGCGGGGTCTGTCTGTCTATTTGTCTGTCTGTCACAATCGACTTGAGAATGGTCCAGGACGGACCGAAACGTCGTCGTCCCTTCACCTTCTAGTGTGTGGTCTGATCAACATACTTCAGCCACGTTATTGTGACTCATCGCTTGCATATCTGTCTGTCTGTCTGTCTCTTAGAAGCTGATGAGTTTTGACTGCTGGTACCAGTTTTAGATATCACTGCGTCAGCTAAGCGCAATTACGCCCATTACACATCTTCGTTAACGCCATTTAACGAACGTTAAACTTGAAGTGGTTTGGCGTAACCAGAAGCGCACGGACTACATAAGCCACTGGACACTACTCAGAAGCGTCAGTATTGATGTACTTATAATTTCAGAAAAGGCACCGAAATTTTAACGCTGTGATCAATAGCCTAAACATTAATGAATTTCAAATGACAGAACTGGTATGGTGTTGGGCTGTGTATTATTATGGATATGTGTTTACATATTGGCATGGGTTGGGTTGAGTTTAATCCCCATTAGACTGGTTAGCAGGGGTATATAGTCAGGAAATGGGGTGAAGGAAATCCGGTACGATATGACTCAGGTTAGCAGGTAAAGACTGGGAGAAAAAGTACATTGACCCAACTACTTTCGCCTTTAATGTTGAAAAAAATATATATATGAACACGTTGTACTCAACGGGGTGAGAATAGTTTGAGCTACCTCATCTTTTTGTGTTTATATATACCTCAATAAACTTATTTGAATCTGAACGCCCCAAGAGGGTTGAAAGAGCTAAAACAATTATTTCACCTTTCAAAGCTGATGGACTTGCAGTAGGTACATATAAGGAGCATATACACATTTATTTTATTTTTATCTAGGTATGTGTGCTTCAAGTGATATTTGAAAATGATTTACTGCGTCATGATGTTTCTGTGGCAGTGCTATGATTAATGAACCCGATTTCCGTGAAATTAAATTTGATGCGCAAGCCTATAGTCACTCGTGGAGATCCTTGTCGTCATAACATTTGATTTTTAAAGTAACAAAATGGTTTTCTAATTAGTAGTAGCCTGTGCTCTGGTTCAGTTTTAATTTAAGTTACACTAGATAAGTAGAGTTCCATGATGTTTTGAAGTAGGCGAGTAGGCTAGTGAAGTATAAATTGTTTGATCTACTTGGATCAAATTTCTCCCTTGCTAGTGAGTAGTTTTAAAGGGTCATTACTGCCCGAAACGCTGCGCGTACTAGTGGCTTTACAAGAATGTAAATACCATGCAATGTATCCTCACAAACCCAATGTACCTTCTTGTATATAAATAAATAAATAAATAAATAAATAAAAAAAATTCACCAGGCAAGGCAAGATGGAGGGAGCTGAAATGTTTCCATATGTATTTATTGCATTATTAAACGTTATGTTTTATATGTGTGCTTCTGTTCTACATGATCTCGGGGTCAACCCGGCCTCTCGAACAGTACAACGCAATTTTAACGTATAAATCCCCCAAAGGTCTAAAATTATTATACTAAATCACAGTGGCTTGCAAAATGGATGTGATGTCCCGTTTTCTAATCGTAGGTTCTTGGTTAGAATAAATTCGAGGGATTTATTAATCCATTCAGTAACGTTGTAGACGCTCGTCAGGAGGGGAACTGGTTACTTGACAATCGAGTTAAATGTATTACATATTAATTGCATTAGTTGTGGGGGAAAGAATTGTTAATTAACACATTAATTAATAATTATGTGTGTGTGTCGAGGTCCTGATTGGGGAGGTCAGACGCCGCCAGAGCTAAACTCTCCCAGCTACGGGGACGACGTTGGCCGACGCCCGGCGTATATAATTCAATATATCTCCTTAATTGGTAAGAATTGTCTAAAGGGGGTTACGTAGCTTAACTCCACGGGTATTTAGCGGTTTAAGGAGAGGCCCCCCCCCCAATTGGCGAGCGTGCTTGTTTGAGGAGTAATTTGGTAGTGTAGTCGACTTGGAAGGGGTCGACTTGTCTCATTGGGTTTCCTGTTCTATCTCACTTATCACAGGGCAGAATGGCCCCCTACGGGAGTGCCTCCAGTGTGATGGTGATTATGGGTCACCTTTTGTGGCATAGGTGCCATAGGGAAGGAATATGTGCCATCGAGGAGGCGGCAGCGGTGTTTGACCCGGCACGGCTGCAATGTTTACATTTAACAGGTGGTGGCATGACGTCACGATCAGCTGTACGGTACTCGAGAAATTTCCTATTCTGAATGAAGCATTTTTTTTTAATTTTGTTATGGAATGGTAAAGCTTTCTATTATGTGATTTTTTTTAATTAGAGTTAAAGCTAATGTAGAAATATGGCCTTAGCCTAAGTCAGCAATTCATGTTCCTAATATTATTATTTATTCAAATAAACCCATTTGATTTTTGTTTAAATAATGAAAATCACTCTGTCTGTTAAACAAATCGAAATTATCTAACAGGCATGCATTTTTATTATTTTGTAATATTTTTTTTGTAAATTGATTTATTTCTATTATTATTATTATTATTATTATTATTATTATTATTATTATTATTATATTAGGAACAAAAATGACCGAGTTATGTTTGGTAAGGTTAGGTTAGACTAGGATAGGTTAGGTTAGGTTTGATCAAATTTCTGTTACTTGGCCTAGTATGCAAGGCCCGATTGGCCTAACAAGCCGAGTTTACCTAAAATTATGTATTGCTCTAATTTTTTCTTATGAAATGATAACGCTTTACATTATATTATAAATGATTATTTTATTTAATTCGAGTTAAAATTAACGTAGAAATATAGGACAAACCTGACCTAACATAGTCAGCAATTCATGTTAATATAATAATATTAATTCAAATAAACCAACTAGAAAATATTTGTTGGAAATAGCGAAAATCATTCTGCCTATTAGGCAAAGTAGACGGATTTAGGTACGACATTTAGATGCATAATAATTAGCCTTACATTATATATTCTGCATAGTTAGGGTAATATCAGCCACACGTCAGTTACATCACTCATTACCCTTCCCTTCCTCTCCCCTCTCCAGCCTTCCCTTCTCTCCTCCCTCTTCTTGTTCCCTGTTCTTCCATTCGTGCTTACCTCCCTCTCCCTGTTCCTCCTTTCTCCTTTCTCTCTTCCTCTACCATTCGTATCAGCCGTCGCATCTCTCGTACAGGTCACCTGTGTCGTTACCTTAATTCAGTAGGGGATAGGACACCGAGGTAAGGAGAGGGGGAGGGGGGGGGGTCTGGTGGATAGAACACCTGAGGATAGTGAAAGAGGAGTGGGGGAGCCTGGCGGATAGGACACCCAAGGGGTAGTGGGCCAGTAGGACGCTCCCACCAGCTGCGCTGTCACACGTGGGCGAGGCTACAGAAAATTCATATCATTACTCCTGTGTTCATTCATACCTTGTTCTATATTATTTTTTGGATCATATGTATATAAGGGCAGAAGGGCACTTGATATCCTGGGTATATCCTCCTGACACCGTTCACAACCATTTGCAGGATAATGGGTTGATATTTTATGGCATGGCCTTGAACCCATTGGTCTATATTTCATGGAGACATTACATTCGCCAATTGGCTGTTCCTCAGAGGTAATAACCGTGAGACTAACCCTTCAAGGTCAACCTCCAATGTGTCTGCTCCACGCGTGGTTTGGAGCGCTTAGTGGAAACACTATTTATACAGTGTAATAATGTATATACATATTTAAAATAGTATTGCCAAGTATATCCACCTCCGACATAATGGGTTGCTTTTTTGACGACCTATCATGGTCGAATTGGTCGTAGTAATCGACCAATTCGTGAAATATTGCGACTTATTAGCAACAAAATATTAAAGTATAGCCTTATTGACGTTTTCTCTGTATGGCCTCAATAATAGGTACCTATATTACAAGGTAATTCATTCTGTAGTATTTGGAATATTCTCGTGTATTCGAATATTTGAATATACGCGTGTATTCGAGTTGTTATACGTTATTTTGCTGCATTATTGCTATATTGACGTGTTGTAAGTGAGTTTTATAACTGATAGTTTGGTGGGCCGGCTGCTGCTGTAGCTACGGGCTCACCATAGCCCGTGCTACTTGGAACTTCTTGTTCCAGGTAGCGAATCTTTAACAACAACAACATGCTGTCATGCTATTCCCCCCTCCCTTGCCTGTGTGTGTGTCAGTAGTGCGGTTAGCAAGCTTTTTTTTGTTGTATATACATAATTTGTATGATGCTAATTTTGTTCCCAAGTTGTATACGTGAGAGAGAACTCCTGGTTCAGCCTTGACGACGTTCAGACATCTCTGGGCACCAGCTGGGTCTAGGGACTCAACCCGTCCTCACAAATTTATATAGTCAGTATTGACTTATTAAATACGTGCATAGGTGATATACTAAACATAATAGTTTACCTTGAAAAGCTTCATAGAAAACACCGACCTTACCTAACCTTGTTAGTATGTTAAGATAAGCATCTTATTGCTTCGTAATTACAATTATTACTTAACCTATACCTATAATAGGTTAAGTAACAATTGTAATTACGAAGCATAAGATGCTTATCTTAACATACTAACAAGGTTAGGTAAGGTCGGTGGTTTCTATGAAGCTTTTCAAGGTAAACTATTATGTTTAGTAGACTATACGAATTTGCGAGGACGGGTTGAGGGACTACAGCGATGCGTGATGCCATTTGGCCATTGGCTCCCAAAACCGCCGTTATGACCAGACTTATAAATGACAGAGGAAAGTTCATAGATTTGTCGGTTTTCGGTTGGGTTTTTGGGCCCGGGGAAACTGTGTGTCTGGCGGGAGCCTATAACAAGTTTTGGCGGGTCCTGTGGGATTCTGGCGTGCCAAAGGGGGTTAGAAGTGACGGTCTGGCTCCTTGTTTTGCGAATTCTTTAGTTTGGCCGCGTTCGATTACACAAGCCGCGTGGCATCTTTTATCGTCTGGGGTCACTAGGGGGGTTGATAGTCTTCCGAGGGTGGGTTCAGGTGGGGGTTTTCTCCTCGGGTTACTCCAAGGGAGGGTCAGTGTTTATACTTTTGTATATGGTCGCGAGGCTGCGTGTTTTACCCTACAATGGAACATCTTGCGCTTGCGATGTCGGGGCTTCTGTATCAATAATATGCAACAGATAACAATATGTAACAGATAATAGAGCACACACTACTTCAGTGTGACAGGCAATAGACCACTGATAACATCGTGAAATCCTAACACGAATCATTCATAATTCATCCTAGTGCATGACGGAATTCCTCCGAAGCCTCACCAATTCCGCATTGCACAAAGTATCGTTCATCTCCGGTATTTCATTACCTATCAGTTTTCTGGCGTTATATTGAACGTTGACTAGAGGACTATATATAAGACAAGGCGTGACGTCAGTCATCTCTGCGGTTGCGTTTTTGTGAAGTTTGTGGAATCCGGCGTTCTCGAGTGTCGGTTCGTTCTTGGAGGTCGGATTCTGCCTGAGTCAGCTTTGGCTTTACACATATTTTCTGTGGTATATGTGGTTTAACATTTTTAATGGTAGATTATGTAGATACTACGGTAGATATTTCGGTAGAGGGCGGGGGGTCTCTCCCCCGAGTGTGGGCGTATCTATGCTTGAGACTCGTACAGATATCTTCATTTTCCATAGCCTCCGCCGCCCGTGGGTTCGACTCCCAGTTGGCTCTTACACGGCGCGATGAATGGTGGCCAGCCGTGGGGTCCAGGGTGATGTGCTGGGGTCCGGGGGTGGGGCTGTACTGGGGTCCAGTACACTTGTTCCTGTGCACCAGTTGATTGACAGTTGAAAGGCGG
>WNGS01094060.1:41786-55108 GCA_020271785.1 Procambarus virginalis
CTGAGGAGATAAAGGCAAAGAAAGAGTCGAATTGTGTCGCATTGAGCGTGGTCTGCCGCTCTACCGCACTGGGGGGATGACTTCAAGGTAAGGGAACGTGACTTACTACGTTCGAACCACAAGAAGCTGAGGCGTTCTTCGAACACTTTGAAAGGATAGCAACTCTGAAGGAGTGGGGCCAGAAGATGATTGGGCTGCTCTGGTCCAGGGCAGGTTGACTGGTGAGCCCGGGAAGCCTACAAACATGCTGGACCTAGAAGAGTGTGCTAATTACGACGCAATTAAGAATGCGGTGCTCCACTCATTCGGCTGACTCCGGAGATGTACCGGAAGCGGTTCAGAGAGTGTACAAGAGCGTCGGGAAAGTCTTACGCCGAGACCGCCAGGGATATGGAACGGAAGTTCCTACGGTGGTTGAAGGCGGAGGAAGCGGAGTCGGCGGATGACATCAAACGACTGATAGTGATGGAGAAGTTTATGTCAGTGCTCCATCCAGAGTTGCGAGTAAGGGTGAGAGAAGCAGGTATTAAGGACCTAAAGGCTGCAGCGGACCGAGCCGACATGCTGGAAGAGGCACTACATTCAGGAGGGAGGGGCCGCCCAGACACTCGCCTTACCCCAGGTCGGGAGGGAACTTTAGGAGTTCAGGAGGAGCGAGGACGGGTGGGGACTCTCCCAAGAGTAGTGTGCCCGATGAAGTAACCCGGTTCAAGAGCTCAGGGACGCGGGAAGGAAGCCCCAAGCTGTGAGCAGTGGACCTAGCTCGGGAGCGATTGCCGCTGCCCGGGAACCGACGACGGGGAGTCCTAGGAGGACCCAGGGAACCTCTACCGTTGGTGCTACCAGGGTGACTAGTAGAGGGTCGCCCAGGAGAGGTGGTCGGTGTTACAACTGTGGGGGACGAGGACACTTCGCAAGGGAGTGCAGCCGCCCAAGGCACAGTGGGAATGTGGCTTTCGCGAGGATAGGAAGCGAAGAAGCCAACGATAATTCAGGTGATATGCCAGTGATAAGGGAGAAGAGGATTCACCCCTTTGTGTGTGAGGGGACGGTGAAGATAAGAGGAGCTGATCCTGTGCCAGCAAGGATGCTGAGGGACACTGGATCCGACTTCACCCTTGTTAGTGAATCCCTCTTCCCCGAGGACTACAGAAGTTCCAGTACAGGGGAAGCCCTGATAAGGACGTTGGGGGGACAAGTGAGGATGCCCCTTCATAAGGTGACTCTTAATTCAGACTATGGTTGTCAGACTCTCGTAGTAGGGGTCTGTGCTCTACTGCCCAGGATGGAAGCTCAGGTGATCCTAGGGAATGACTCCTGTGGGGGATGTGTTCTCCCGAATTTGATTAAAGGTGAGGAGTGTATAGAACCCTATCGACAGAGCAGCAGGACGGGCGCCAGCAGTGGCGAAACGGAAATTGCGAGAGTGGCATTTCCGGTATGCGCGGTGACGTCGGGACGAGACGTGAGGGAAGATGATGTGAGCGGATCCAGTCACGCCGAAGAGAACATGCCGGGTGACCTGGGGCTCGATCATTTGTTCCGAGAGGAGGCCAGAGGACAAGCGACAGGTGAGGAAGGGTCGGATAGGAGTGTCCAAGTTACTCTCACCAGTCCTCTAGGCATTGACCGCACCCGTCTAGGTGAGCTGCAAAGGGAAGAGTTTCCTGAGTTGGTACGGGAGGCTGAAGGAGGTCTCGCCGGACCCGAGTCACCAACTCACTTCTTCGTGGAGAAGGGAGTGTTAATGAGGCAGTGGAGACCGGTTAGGGAAGAAGCGGGTGATGATGTGCTGAGAGTGAGGCGTCAGGTGGTGATGCCGGCGCGGTACAGAAACGCGGTACTGAAGCTTGCACACTCAGTGGATCCCGCGGGTCACTTGGGAGTGACCAAGACTTTAAGCAGGCTTCGGGAACATTTTTATTGGCCGGGCATGGACGCGGATGTAAGAAGAATTTGCAAGACGTGTTTCCCGTGCCAGAGAGCGGGAAAGAACGTCCCTGCCATCCCGAAAGCACCTTTGGTTCCAGTTCCGGCGTTCGGCCAGGCGTTTGAACGCCTAATAATCGACGTCGTGGGACCACTACCTAAGACCAGAAAAGGGAATAATTACTTATTGACTATCATGTGTGCTTCGACGAGATTTCCAGAGGCGATCCCAGTGCGGAAGGTGACATCGAGATGCGTCATGGGACACCTTCAGCGGTTCTTTGCTTGGGTAGGTGTGCCCAAGAAGATCCAGTCCGACTGTGGAAGCGTTTTCCAGTCGAAGTGGTTTAGGCAAGCTATGGCAAGCTGGGGAATAGCCCAACTACGATCGTCTCCTTATAGACCTCAATCGCAGGGAGCGATTGAGAGGTTCCATTCCACTCTGAAGACCATCTTAAGGGTGTATTGTGCAGAACAGGGAGCGGAATGGGATGAGGCTGTCTGTCCAGCCCTGTTTGCGATCCGAGATGCTATTGTTGAGTCTCTGGGATTCTCTCCATTCCAGCTAGTGTTTGGACACGAGGTAAGGAGCCCGTTATCGATGCTGAAGGAGCAGTTGACGGCGGGGAAAACATTAGTGACAGTGGAAGAGTATGTGCGGAGATTCCACGAACGGTTGAAAACGGCGAAGGAGCTGGCTGCTGATCACCTGAAGACAGCTCAAGAGAAGATGTCGATCTGGTACGACAAGAAGGCTGTCCCGAGGGAGTTCGAGGCAGGAGCCAGAGTGATGATGTTGCTACCTGGGAGAGGTAGAGTGACGGAATCACGCTTTGGTGGTCCATACTCGGTTGTTCGCCGTGTGGGTCCTGTAAGTTATGAGATCAGTAAGCCGAATCGCCCTAACAAGACACAGGTATGTCATATCAATCGTTTGAAGCCATACTTCCCAGAGGAGCAAGAGAGTTCGGGAGTGAAGGGAGCAACACCGTCCCAGGAAGGGAAATTGGCTCTGTGTATGGAGATGAGCCAAGTGTTGCCAGCAGAGGAAAGAAAGTGGGCCCGCGCCGATGGTACACGCCTGTCAAACACAGAGAGTTTGGTACATCTAGAAGAGAGGCTGCGTCATCTGGATAAAGGGAAAAGGAGAGATCTAGTGACGCTGATACGAAGGAACAAGTCGCTCTTCACGGATGTGCCCCGACGGCACAAGAGTGTGGTGCACGAAGTGGACGTGCGCGGAGGAAAGCCAATCAAGCAGAGCGCTTATCGGGTGAGTCCTGAAAAGAGGAAGATCATGCGACAGGAGGTGGAATATTTGCTAGCGAATGATCTCGCTGAGCCCAGCAATGGTGAGTGGAGCTCGCCCTGTGTGCTGGTCAAGAAGAGTGATGGATCCTATCGTTTTTGCACCGACTATCGCAAAGTGAATTCCATAACCGTGTCGGATTCTCACCCGATGCCCCGAATAAGTGATTGCGTCGACCAAGTGGGAAACGCAAGGTTTGTTACCAAGGTCGATCTGCTGAAAGGATACTATCAAATCCCTTTGTCTCCGAGTGCGAGAAAGATCTCAGCGTTTGCTACTCCAGACGGATTGTACCAGTATAAGGTACTTCCGTTTGGTATGAAGAACAGTGGAAGTTGTTTTCAGAGGATGATGAACGAAGTGCTAAGAGGGATGGACGGTTGCGCCGTGTATATAGACGATATTGTGGTGTACGCCGATAGCTGGAAACAACACATGAGTCGACTGACGGAGTTATTCCAACGGTTGGAAGAAGCGAACCTGACGGTAAATCTGGCCAAGAGCGAATTCGGTAAGGCCCGATTAGAATACTTAGGTTTCATCGTGGGTCAAGGGAAGGTGACTCCGGTAGACCATAAAGTGAAGGCAATCAAAGAATATCCGAATCCCAGGACGAGAAAAGAATTGTTACGATATTTAGGGATGATCGGATACTACAGAGGATTTTGCAAGAACTTCTCGACAGTGGGACACCCTCTGACTGAATTGCTATCTAAGAACGTTAGATGGAGGTGGGGGGAAGCATGCCAGGAGTCCTTCGAGAAGACCAAGCGGTTATTAACCGAAGCGCCAGTGCTGATTTCGCCCGACTTCGAGTCGAACTTTATCTTGTACGTCGACGCTAGCGACGTGGGGATTGGAGCCATGTTAGCTCAAGAGAGGGACGGAGTTCACCGTCCAGTAGCATTCTACTCGAAGAAATTCGAAAAGTACCAGAGGGCTTATAGTACAGTGGAAAAGGAAGCCCTAGCCCTGATCCTGGCACTGAAACATTTCGACGTCTATGTGGGTGGAGGTACTAGACCGGTGCAAGTGTTCACCGATCATAACCCCTTGACGTTCGTGCACAGGATGAAGAACACGAACCAAAGGCTGACAAGATGGGCCCTACTGTTACAAGAGTACTGGCTAGAAATCAGGCACATTAAAGGAAGGGAGAATGTGGTAGCAGATGCCCTCTCCCGGATTCACTAACCGATATGACTCTTATTTTAAGGGGAGGGGTATGTTACGGTGCCCTCTCCTATCTCTTTCGTTGCCAGCTTTAAGAGTCATATCAACTCTCTCTACAGGGAGAAACTTACATTAAAGTTGAAAGTAAAGGGAAATTGGTGCCCCGATAGAAATGAAAGAGTATCCCCTACTGCAGATATGACGTTTTGGAATGGACGCTAGCCGTGTGCGGATTGGATGACTCGGGTCACGGGCGACCAATTAGAGCCCGCCGTGACGTCAACGAGTACCCGGGCGGCGCCAACGTGAGAGTTTGACTGACAATGAAAGCGTGAGGACGCATCTCGGTCAGCTCTCAAGAATTGGAGGCTTTACAGGCTTTCTCAGTGGATTAGAGCTAGCCATCGCAGCCCACCTTATATATAGGAGGCCCCGCGCTTCTGGGAAGCAAAAAGGAACCAAGTTGAGTGGGCAGAGAAGTGCCAAACTTGGAGAATTGTCAGGGACGACGCTGGGCGGCGGCGCGTGACGTTGAGGGCCTGAAAGGTGCGGCGGGCAGGCATAGCTGTGACCGGGTCACATCCACTGAGGTTGCTGGAGGGACGACACCGTTTCTAGGACGAGGAGCAGCGCCTCGTGGAAGGAACGTGTGTGTGAATATGGTGATTAGCTCAGCGCCCATTGGTGAACCAAGATTGGGATAGCTGAACCCCAGGGATTGGAACGGCGAAGACGCGAAGGCTTCACGACACCTGAGGACCTGTGGGAACGTTCCTGGGTCACCGAGGATCGACTCAGGAAGCATAGGACCCTCACACCTTCGAGGGACAGGCGTCGTGAGCCAAGGATTGTTAAGGTAGATCATTTTCCCTCCCATTACCCCTTTGTGAGAGTAGGCTAGATAGGCCATTATATTCACTTATATATGTGGAAATAGGATATTAATGCTTTAGTAGCAGAATAGGCTGCAGGGCAGCTTATGTCCAAGACTGTCAGAGAGGACAGTGTGTGTGGATGGCAGGACAGTGAAGAAGAGGAGCCGACGTGGTGAAGAGGCCCTTCTGTGAGAGAGTGTGTGACTCCTGTCTATCTGCCCAGTTGAAGGAGCCTGGAGAACGTGAGAGAAGAGTTGCTGACAATCTCCAGAGTTATTATTATTATTTTCATTTCCTTGTATCACTTGTAATCATAATGTGTGATCATGTAATTCGTGTCAGTAAATTCACACATTTTACTATTGTGTTTAAGTGTGCCTCCATTGCAAAATTTCTCTATTGAGCATACACGAGGGTTATCGTAGTACCATTTAGGGGACATCACGTTCCCTATAGAATTTCTTATGATCTTGGGAGTAGCAACACTGGCAACAAACAATATAATAATACACCCACTGAACTGCATTGCTGGGGTGCAGATATAATAACCCAGCTGGCGACCTTGTTGAGGAAAAGATAGAGAAGACCGGCGGGAAAGGAGTTCCTGCAACCTCTTTGTCTGGCAGGCAAGACTCAGGGAGGTCATTGTTACAAAGTAAGTCCGAGTCTTCCTTCACTCCTCCACGGGTCTAGGCCGGAATTGCTGATAGCAGTTTCCCCGTGGTTGACTGAAGGGCTTCCAGGGTGAGTCAGTGGCACCCCTTCAGTGGTGGAAGCAAAGACCTGCGGAGGTGGGCATTGCTGGTCCTCTCCTGTGGGACCAAGGAGACTCCGGTGAATCCCGGGAGTCGGAGGGGCTGAGTATTCGGCCTTTCGAGCCCCTAGCAGCCGAGTGCTAGCAGAGCCCCGGCCCACCCCCCGTGACAGTATGTATGTATGTATGTATGTATGTATGTATGTATGTATGTATGTATGTATGTATGTATGTATGTATGTATGTATGTATGTACGTATGCATGCATGCATGCATGTATGCATGTATATATGTATTTATGTATGTATGATACTGCTGAGGCAAACCCTCAGCAGTTTAAAGACCAACTAATGAAAATAGAGCACTGCTTGGAGAACCTCATAAATCCAGCTTCGAACATCATTCTGCTTGGGGACTTCAATCTACGGCACCTGAAATGGAAGCACCTGGCTAATACAGTAATATCAGAAAGAATACCAGGAAGTAGCCTTAATGAACAGGCACATGCAAATGACCTGCTACGGATGTGCGACAGGTTTGCCTTAAACCACCAAATAGTAGAACCAACTAGGAAGGAGAACACGCTGGACCTCATTTTCACTAATAATGATGAATTGATCAGGAACATAATGATTACAAATACCTGTTACTCAGATCACAACTTCATTGAAGTTATGACAACCATGGGGAATAGACCTTCTAGAAGGAGAACACGCTGGACCTCATTTTCACTAATAATGATGAATTGATCAGGAACATAATGATTACAAATACCTGTTACTCAGATCACAACTTAATTGAAGTTATGACAACCATGGGGAATAGACCTTCAAAACCAGTCCAGATTCCCGGTGGAGGAGATTTCAGCAAATTCAACTTCAATAATAAACAGATAAACTGGGAGCAAATAAAGCAGGACTTCACAGAAATAAACTGGGAAGAACAGCTAGAAAATGCGAACCTGAACCAGTGCCTGGAAAAAATAAGCTCAGTAGCACTAGAAATATGTACAAACCGCATCCCCCTAAGAAAAAAGAGGAAGAGACGCAGATTGGAACGAGAACGTCGTTCTCTATATAGGCGAAGAAAACGAATCGCGGAACAACTTGAGAGTCGCACCCTATCTCAGGAACGGCGAAGAAGGTTAGGTAGCGAAATAGGAATTATTGATCTCAAGCTACAACAATCATACAAAACCCAGGAGAGGCAAAGAGAGCAAAAGGCCATCAGTGAAATAGAGAGAAACCCGAAATATTTTTTCTCCTATGCAAAATCAAGATCAAAAACCACATCTAGTATCGGGCCCCTGCGAAAGGAAGATGGAACTTTCACCGATGACAACAAAGAAATGAGCGAACTACTGAGGAAGCAGTACGACTCTTTTTTCAGCGAGCCATTAAACGCACTACAGATCGATAACCCAAATGAATTTTTCATGGATATGATACCAACATCAAATCATATATCAGACGTCACCCTATCCCCACTGGACTTTGAAGAAGCCATAAACAGTATGCCTATGCACTCAGCACCAGGCCCGGATTCTTGGAACTCCATATTCATCAAGAACTGTAAAAAACCACTATCGCAGGCCCTCCACATTCTGTGGAGACAAAGCCTAGATACTGGCGTTATTCCTGATATACTAAAAACAGCAGAGATAGCACCACTTCATAAAGGAGGAAATAAGGCAGAGGCAAAAAATTACAGATCGATAGCGTTAACATCGCACATCATTAAAATTTTTGAGAGAGTGCTAAGAAGTAAGCTCACAAAATACATGGAAGCACAGCATCTCCATAACCCCCGACAACATGGTTTCAGAACAGGGCGCTCTTGCCTGTCGCAGTTGCTGGACCACTATGATATGGCATTAGATGCTATGGAAGACAAACAAAACGCTGATGTAATTTACACAGATTTCGCAAAAGCTTTTGATAAATGTGACCATGGTGTTATTGCACATAAAATGCGCTCAAAAGGAATTACCGGAAAAATAGGCAGATGGATCTACAATTTCCTGACCAACAGAACCCAATGTGTAATAGTCAACAAAATAAAATCCAGCCCATCAACCGTTAAGAGCTCAGTCCCTCAGGGTACTGTGCTTGCTCCAGTACTTTTTCTCATCCTCATATCGGACATAGACAAGAACAAACCTATAGCACTGTATCATCCTTTGCAGATGACACCAGGATCTTCATGAGAGTAGGCAACATAGAGGACACGGCAAACCTCCAGTCAGATGTAGATCAGGTCTTTCTATGGGCTACAGAAAATAATATGGTGTTTAACGAAGATAAGTTCCAGCTCATGCGCTATGGAAAAAATGAAAATATAAAAACGGAAACCACGTACAAAACTCAGACAAATCATAACATAGCACGAAAAGGCAATGTAAAGGATTTGGGTGTACTCATGTCGGAAGACCTTACCTTTAAAGAACACAATAAAGTAGCCGTCACAACTGCAAGAAAAATGACAGGTTGGATAACAAGAACTTTTCACACTAGAGATGCTATACCGATGATGATACTTTTCAAAACGCTTGTGCTCTCTAGAGTGGAGTACTGCTGCACAATGACAGCCCCTTTCAAAGCTGGAGAAATTGCTGACCTGGAGAGCGTGCAGAGATCCTTTACTGCTAGAATCCACTCGGTAAAACATCTAAACTATTGGGACCGACTAAAGAGCCTAAATCTGTACTCCCTTGAGCGCAGGCGGGAGAGATACATAATAATTTACACATGGAAAATATTAGAGGGGCTGGTCCCAAACCTGCACACAGAAATAACATCACATGAGACCAGAAGACATGGCAGGATGTGCAGAATACCCCCGTTGAAAAGCAGAGGTGCAACTGGTACTCTGAGAGAGAACTCTATCAACATCAGGGGCCCGAGACTGTTCAACACGCTCCCGCTACACATAAGGGACATAACTGGCAAACCCCTCACAGTGTTCAAGAGAGAACTGGATAAGCACCTCCAAAGGATACCTGATCAACCAGGCTGTGACTCATACGTCAGGCTGCGAGCAGCCGCGTCCAACAGCCTGGTTGATCAGTCCAGCAACCAGGAGGCCTGGTCGATGACCGGGCCGCGGGGACGCTAAGCCCCGGAAGCACCTCAAGGTCAAGGTCAAGGTCATGTATGTATGTATGTATGTATGTATGTATGTAGTATGTATGTATGTATGTATGTATGTATGTATGTATGTATGTATGTATGTATGTATGTATGTATGTATGTATGTATGTATGTATGTATGTATGTATGTATGTATGTATGTATGTATGTATGTATGTATGTATGTATGTATGTATGTATGTATGTATGTATGTATGCATGTATATATGTATGTATGTATGTATGTATGTATGTATGTATGTATGTATGTATGTATGTATGTATGTATGTATGTATGTATGTATGTATGTATGTATGTATTCCCAATCACGTTAAAGACTCCCCCTCTGTCATCCAGTTTAAGAGAAAAACAACTATGTACTAAATAATCAACACCTTGTAACTTTAATTATGCTGACCTTCCTATCTGTATTCAGACTGTTTAAGAGATCTACCCTCCCCGGCGGAATGTTCAAGCGGAAGAGGCTGGCTCTGCCCATCGACCAGAGACAATCTTCTTGCTCATGTGTCAGAATGGTACAGTTCATCTGAGCCTTCATTAGTTGAAGATTTTAACAATGGGCTCACAGGAACTATCGACCAGTTTATAGAATCACTTGATCCATCGTCCAGGCCACGTTACCCAAATTACACTGGTCATAGCACTTATGCTTATTATAATGATTCTAAATTGCATGCACTAAAACGCACTGCCAGAAGAATTGGACTAGTTTATAGAAGGACCCGCACTGCTGAAATGCTTCGGCTCTTTCAAGCGGCTCTGGCTGAGGCCAGGGAACGTATGGTGGAGCTGAGGCAGACAGACTGGGAAACTTTTGTCAGTGGTCTCAATTCTCACACGCCACTAAGTCGGGCATGGAAGGATATCAACAAGATCAAAGGGAAAAATGCTGCAGAGATCTCGCACCCAAATCCTCGGCACAGAGCAAATGAGCTTGTTGATGCTTGGGCCACGACTTCCAGCTTTGACAGTCTTCCTCTAGTCATACACACTGAATTAAATAATAGACATGCTGATAGAGCAAGGCTCCTTGACTTCATGCTTCATCAAGAGGATGACTGTGACATGATTATTACTAAATGCGAACTAGACTCTGCTCTACATAAAGGCAAAGCTACATCACGCGGGAGGATGGAGTTACTTACGGCATACTGCGTATGCTTCTGCTAGTTCCAGGGAATCCCTTGCTTGAATTGTATAATATGAGCTATGTAACTGAGGAGCTTCCAAAGTCATGGACCAACAGTCTTATTATTCCCATTCATAAACCTAACCAGCAGAGTGCTTTTCGCCCAATCGTCTTGAGAGGATTGTTCTCAACCGTCTCCTTAACAGAATTAGTAACATGTTGTCTCCCCAGATATATGGCTTTACGCAAGGAAAGAGTGTACATCACTGTATTACCACATTCCTCACCCTGCATACTGATAGGTCATATACCACTTTCATAGATCTTAAGTCAGCCTTTGACATTGCTAACCCACACGTCATTCTGAGCGAACTTGCTAAAATGAATGTTGGAGGATGGCTTCTACGGTGGATAATAGGCTATCTATCCAACAGCAAGTCATCTGCACTGTTCCAAGGGCATAGGAGTGTAACGAGAGATTTTGAACTTGTCACTCCACAGGGAGGTGTCCTTAGTCCTTCTCTGTTCAATGTGTTAATCAATGTACTTTCAAACTTAGTAACTAAAAGGCCCAGCGAACACATCATTAGCTATGCGGATGATATACTGATCCACACCAATGGGTATACCAACACCCAAAATGTTCTGAACTCTGCATTGTACACATGTCAGGAACTATGCTTAGTCACCTCAGTAGAGAAAACAAAGATCCTGAACCGACGTCCACCCAGGCGGGGTGGGGCCGTTCGCAAAATGCAGTTGGATGATGGCTCTCTGCTCGACTATGTAACCAGATACAAATACCTTGGTCTTGAGGATCTACTGTACCGCAATGTTGTAGCCAGACTGGGTCGCCAATGTAGAGAGAGGCCTCGTGCTCTCAAGGCTGTGGCAGGCTACCATCCAAGCTATGGTGCAAATGTGAGAATTGGCATAATGGTGTATCTCTTATATATTAGGTCACTGATTGATTATGCTGCACCCATGCTTGCTCTAGTGCCTGAGAGAATGCTTGGAGGGCTGGAAAAGATGCAAAACGAAGCCATGAGGATTATCCTCGGATGCCCCCGTACAACTAAATTACTAAACATGAGGAAGGAACTGAATATTTCATGTGTAAGTGATCGTATCATTGAAATTAATGCTTGATTGGTATCAAGATGCTTAGGCTAACCCACCCTAATCCCTGCACTGAAGCCCTCCAACCTTCTTCCTTGAAGGTCAGCATCCCACCAAATGGATTCTCAAGACTGCCACTGTGCTCAGAATGTATAATATTCATCACCTCCACCAAGAGAGACAACAACAACATTTTCCTGTCCCATGGGAGATCACTCCTTTCCAAATTACTGTCCCCCCCTTTCCCACCCAAGAAACTGATTAAAGAACAAGCCTTGCTTCGACAAGAAGCAAAGTACAATGCCTTAAGCCAAATTGATGCTTTAGTCAGAGAGCGCTCACTTTCCCAGATTATTTACACTGATGGATCCTTGCATCAGTCCCATGGTGCAGCTGGAAGTGCAGTTGTTGTGACAGGGAGAGATGGTTCCTTCTCCCATGAGTGTGGAGCGAGACTAAGTAACTGGGCCTCCACTCTTCAAACAGAATTGGTTGCCATAATCCTTGCACTAGAGCGCGTATATGAATCCAAAGTTGACACGCTAATTGTAAGTGACTCCTTGTCATCCTTGACTGCCCTCAGCTCCCCAAGGCATAACTGTGACGTGCTTATCTCTGAAGCTAGACACAGATATAATGAAATAATCAATGATGGAGTTAGAGTTGTCTTCTGTGGATTCCTTCCCATATTGGTCTCCGAATACATGATAGAACTGATGAGTTGGCCAAGACTTTTGCTCGTAATGAGGGAATTGATTACCAACTTGGACTGCCCCTGAGCAGCCTGAGGGCAGTAATATCCCGGGAACATCAACTGAATTTCGGAGACTTGAGGCAAAGTGAAATTCACACCAGTTCCTCCATCTATCATCATTCTATTATGCAGGAAGTACCGCACGTCTATGGGTCATCCAATAATGTTAGCAGACTTCCAGATGTTACCACTGCTAGGCTTAGGCTCGGCTACAAGTACCTCTGGGAGTTTGTAACATCTGCTGATGTAGATTTGACTAAATGTAAACTCTGTCAGCAGAACTATTCGCATACTTTGCGGCATTATATAATGGAATATGAAAAAATCGCGGAATTCAGAGATAACACCATTAATGGTGTACAAGAAATTTGTAAGTACTTCATTCATAATGATGTGCTGCCCGAAATCTTAGCGAAGTATCCAAAATTTTCTTACTGTAGGTAATGCATGCACATGACTGTAAAGTTGCCGCCCAGTTGGATGGGTTTGGAGCACATGACTGTAAAGCTGCCTCCCAGTTGGGTGGGTCTGGAACACACGACTGTAAGGCTGCCGCCCAGTTGAGTGGGTGTGGAACATGACTGTAAAGCTGCCGCCCAGTTGGGTGGGTGTGGAACATGACTGTAAAGCTGCCGCCCAGTTGGATGGGTGTGGAGCAAGACTAGTAACAGTGTGATTCACCATAGATGTAAAGTGCCTTGTATAGTGACTGTTGTGAGCCTCTTGTTGAATCACTTGTGATACAAAAGATTATTGATGTGTGTATTTGTGTAGGTGATTGAATATGTATGTGTGTATATATATATATATATATATATATTATATATATATATATATATATATATATATATATATTATATATATATATATATATATAATATATATATATATATATATATATTATATATATATTTAAATAATAATATATATATATAATATATATATATATATATATATATATATTATATATATATATATATATATATATATGTACATGTATGTATGAGTATGTGTACATGTATCTATAACATTAATAACTGTGTAACTAGCGTCAAAAGATTGTTATTTGCTTAGCTAAACGAACTAGAGGGTTCAGTTCTTGAACCGATTATGTGCCTCTGTAATCCTTT
>WNGS01094063.1:0-13261 GCA_020271785.1 Procambarus virginalis
TATTAAACTATAATGAAAAATACAAAAATGGCCACAATGTTATAGTCACCAAACAGTATTAGTTAAAATTGAGGTTTCTCAATATATATAATAAAACTCACCTTAGGTTTTCAAGCTCTGAATAGTGCCAACATGAGCTTGAACATCTTCATCTTTGCTGAAGATACTATCAGAATTAATAGGGGTTTCTGATACCTCTGCAATGATAATTCAGAAATAATTATTCATTGTGTGTAACCACTATAATATTAAACAACGGGTAATGGGGTATCAAAAAATGTTTTATATGAAGATTCTGATGCACTGCTAAATTTTACATAAAACAAAAAATTTACATGGTGTTATATATATAAAATGATGATATGGATGCAATGAAAGGCAAACTATAAAGACATACTCGGTTAAAAAATATAAGTCATATGACAATGTATATTTATATGTGCATACTTTATTTACAAGAACATTAATTTTGAAGATAATATAATTCATATAATATAGTGTGTGTGGATGACAAAAGAATACTATACAAAATATCTGTAAAGCACATTTATTACCTCCAACTTTGTTGTAGCGATACAGCTTCTTGTTGCCATCAATATGTACTGCTAAAGGAGTTGTATCACAAGCAGGACACTCATTGTCAGCTTCTCCTCTAATTTTCCTTAGCTCATATTGCTGGAATCGTCATTCGAAGAACACTCTCTTCGAAGTGAGAATTTAATGGGTCCATTCTAGGATATAGAATTATTAAGATGTGACATTTAAAATGCATAATATGACATAAGATAAATAAACAAAAAAAGCATTCCATTTTGTATTTGAACAAAATTAAAAACTAATTATTACTAAATGAAATACATTACTACAAAATTTTGATAATTTTTGTATTGAAATATAAAAGAAAATATTAAGAATAACGGTATCAAAACATACACGCCACGAGAAGCACCAAAGGATTCCAGTGGAGTGACTAATGCCCGAAATGATGTTCCGGGACAATTTCTTTTTATATGGTGCCATGATTCAAGCAGACTGGTGCTGTAGAATGTGCTACTCTTTCCTAATGATGAATAGAAACCAGACTTGTGCATGGTTTTGCCTAGTTGTTGATGCTCATATCCACAGTGGCATGTATAGATGGAGTATAGAGGTCATACCTTCCTGTAGTTTAAAATACAGGCATTGAGTGGTGTGGCAACTTGCTAAAATAGTGATGTAAAAATTAACATTTAATGCAACAAAAATTCCAAAATGTATTGCGATTCAGGAAAATCCTGTAATGGAAATGAAAGGGTAAATTTTAAAGTTTATTTACCCATTATAGTGATGAAGATGCAGAGATTGCTGGAGCTTGAAATTTAAACTTGCAATCTATGCAGTTGGGGCAAGAATTTGGTGGTGGGCTGGTACAACAGGTTCTGGTAACAAAGAAAAGGAAGACAGTTTGGCAAAATGAGTTTTATGGAAAAGAATTTCAGACTTAATATTTCATCGTTTCTTGATTGTACAAAATATTGACATTATTCTCCAGATAATGACTGAGAAATTCACAGAAAAGAAACAATCAGACAATTAAATCAATCTATAAACCAAGTGTCAGGTTTAAACTTTAAGACTTCTCCAAATGTTGTAATGACTGACATGAAACATGTATTCATTTTATTTTGTTATACCAAGATAATCGTAGCTCTAAACTGGGATTGGGAAGTAATAGTAATCTCAGAACAAAGTACGGATTTTAGACAGGTATCGTATACTTACTCCAGTGAAGGATATTTCCTTCAGGGCACACAGTTTGTGTCGGGTCTAATGGCTCATAAAAGCCATTTTTCCAATATAATCTGTGGTGGAAAGTCATGAGAAAATGTTGCATTTGGTCACAAATGTGACACAAAAATGCAAAACAGTCTTCACATTTGATGCTTGCTTCACAATTTGTACATTGTACACAAACTTTACCTAATGAAAAAAGGGGTAATTATTTATACTAATTTTAAATACTGTATACCAAACATTTTAAACACTCTGAAGTCTAAATGTATTAATAGATTGTCATTAATTTGCATATGATGCTTATTATACAGTATAACCTTAATGAACACAGCAATATTTAATTTACCTTTATCTGGAACACCCAACTCAGACAATGTCCAATCGAACAGCATTGCTCTGCTTTCTCCCCAATTAATCTCTGCACTTTTTCTTCTTTTTTGCCAGTCAGAAACACTTGGCTGAGAATCTTGAATTTGTTCAAGTTCTGCAGCAAGTACTTTGAAATATGGGATTACAAATTAGTAAGAAAAATTTGTAAGTGAAAGGAATGATTAGTATAATATGTTAAACAAAATTTCATAGGCATTAAGCACATATTTTTGTACATAATATATATGATGTGTGTCCATTAAATAAACCCTCAGTTAAATACCAACAAATAATGTTGGGGCATACCAACATCAAATGATTCCAAAGTTTCTTCACCAGCTGCCAAATAACTTTGAGTGTACGTTCTGCCACCAGTAGAATAGCCCGCATTTTGAATGTGTGGTGGTGAAAGTATAGCAGGCAGAATGTCTGGGTGGCACATTTGAAGATTTAAGCATGGTACATAATTGCAAATTGTATACAAATATTAATATTTTCAGACAAATCTCAAGATATTACTATAACTAACCTTATGCTACCAAGTTATTCAGTGTTATAGTAATTTAATCTCCATAATTGTCTAGCATACACTTAAAAATAGGCAACAAAAATTATTGGAAATTACACATAACAGCTGTAGAAATATTGTTAAAAAAAATAATAGAAGATTACCATCAGATTGGGGAGCAGCTGGTCTTTGTTTTGAATCAATATGAGATACACCCTGTATCTTATCTTTTTTCCGTTTCTTGTTTGTCACCTTTATTGAGTTTGGTTCCTCCACGTTTAAGAGTCTCTTCAAGTACTCATTTCTTTGTATCATTGCAGCACGTGCTTTCTGGTGCTCACGTTCAAGATGTTCTCTAGTCATCACTGCTATTCTCCGGTGAAATTCTGAAGAGAAAATAATAGTGTTCGAAGAAAAAGTACAAGAACAAAACAAGAAAATTATGCTTATGCAAAATTATGCTACAATGTACCTAGTAATAATCTTAAAATTTTGCTACAAATTACCTACTTATAATTATGTGTTAAATTATGGACTTTCCAATAATGATATGCATGTTAGTGGCATTACCCATACTGCCTACCTGGGCCCCCCCCCCCTAGAGAGATAGTGACACAAGTTAAGGTAATCCCTTTAGTAAGGTGGTGGGTCAACATAAATAAGCTATAACTAATAATGACACAAATCAATATGTTCATTTAACAGTGGTATTAACATTTATATAAATTTAGCTAAGAATACGTTTTTACAAGTGTAACAAAGTGAAAGGAATGTATGAAAATTTTGATGATATATTAAAATGCTCATTGACTTGAACCTGTCTTCCTATATATAAAGTATAAAAATAGTAAACACAGTACCATTATTGTTGTCTGTAGTTATTTTTGGAACATCTGGTATGTACACCATACTGTCAAAATCCGATGATCTATCTGAAAAATTGATTGGTAGTGTAAATATTTGAATTCATTGCATAGCCTTTTATACTAACAAAAAAGAAAAATTGTACAGAAAAGCTAACACAACATTATAACACCTTTCTGTGTATTCTATGGTACAAAAGAAAACAAACCTTAATTATAAAGGAAAATAAACGGACAGAAGAACTATGCATACTGCTGAAACTACTTTCCACAAAAAATCTGAACCAAGGGATAGTCCCCCGAGATTTTCAATATGAAAATTTCACCCTTACAATATTTAAAAAAAAAGCAGAAAGAGTTCAGCACAAAACTAATGTCCGATCAGCTTGGTATAACACATCTGTAAGCTCATGGCGAAAATCCTAAGGGAGGGAATCATTTACCATCTTTCAGTGAACAATCTTATTCAATCGACACACCATGGTCTTCTTAAAAACAGATGCTACCTTATAAACCTCCTCACTTTTCGGACATGGTAACATGGCACTCAAAGGGTTTCCGGTGGATGTAGTATACATGGATTATGCTAAAGACTTTAATAAGGTACCACATGGAAAACTAGCAAGGAAATTACAGGTTCATGGAAAAAATTGTAAAATGGACAAAACAATAGTTAAAACAGAGAGCAAAGGGTCATACTAAATGGGAATGAATATGAAGAAATGTGGTAAGTTGAGTACCTCAGGGGTCCATTTTTAGGTCTAAAATATTTTTCATATACTGAACATCTATGATATAGAAGAGAATATAATATAATCAACCACATCCTCATATTTGCAAATGTCTGGCATTTCACGAGCACTTTGTCCTGGGTTCATATCCTGGCCGGGGAGGATTTACTGGGTTAGGCTAACCTAACCTAACCTAACTTAACCAAACCAAACCAAGTATCTCAAGTTACAAGTATCTCTGGGAATTCTTATTATCTGCTGTTGTAGAATTGACAAAATGGACACTGTCAACAAAATTATTCCCACATACTCCGTCACTATGTGATGGAGTACACATAGGGCAGGGGACTGAATTGTCCCTGACAGGGACAATTCTGTAACAAATGTTCTATCATAAAACTTTGTACAGTTTATTAATTTCTTACCGTTTGATGTACCAGGATGATCCATGTGTGCTGAAGTTTTATAGCTGGAGCTGGAAGATCCTGTCGAGATGACTTCTTTAAAGAGACTAATAGCTTCCCACACATTGTGTATGAATGAGTTAAGTCCTCCAGTACTTGGCCTAAGGAGTTACCAGATCTGATTTGTAGAAACTAGTGAACTATGGAGATGAGATTGTTAATAATATACTTTTTTTGAGATTCATATGACTTGCAGATTAAAAACCAACCTTATTTTAAAATAGTACACTAAAGTACATAGCAAATTGCGAAATTCGTAGCTTTAACTACTTTAAAGCTAAACACTCAAGCTTTGAAAATAAGCACAATTTGCTATTTTAAACAGAATCTGGCAACTCTGATTTAGCATGTAAACATTGACTTGCATTCACAATGTAGTTATTTATTTTTCAACAATTTAAAATGGGTTATGAAAATACACACATTTGCATGGTACATTATTGCAAAGGCACTATACTATATACATATATAGATATATAAATTGTTGCAAGTCGAGCAACATATATTTTACATTGAACAACAAATGAGATTGGAAAAGCAGTATTGCCAAAATCAGTCCCTGAGCCCATTATGTGCCTCTGTAACCCTTTCCACTACCCAGTCTTACCTGGGACGCGGTCGGGTCAAGATACCTGCTCCTCGCCTAGGGGTGAAGTTGGTATGGTGTTTAGCTCAGTCTACACATAAGGAGACTGACTAGTACAATCGCCTTCCCCCCCCCCCCCCCATGCTGGGTACTGAGATGGAGACTCAGTCACCAGAGGAACTGGCTACTTCCCATAGCAATAACATGGACTCCGAAAGCAGCCAGTCAGAAGAGGAGGGCGAGTATCAAGACGTGCTAACAAGGAATCAGAAGAAACGGAGAAGAAAGGATGCAAGTCGTAGTGTAGACTGTAATGGTACGCTTAACGGAAACGACAAGAGAATGAAGAACGTCGCCGAGACTGATGTCGACGAACGGAGGGAACGAGGTCAGGAAGGTGAGGGTCAGCGGAGATGGAGGCTTCTCTTCCCTGCCTCATGCAAGCTGGCCTATCATCAGAAGCTGCTGTGGACAGTCAGACTTGGAAGAGAACACCGCAAGTTCGAGCCCCTGCTGAAGGAAGGTGTAAACAGACCTTACTTAACGGTAGGTTCTATGGAGGCAGTGGAGTATCTTACCCAGCACGGATATGATGGAATTGTGATGGAAATACCGGAGGGGAACGAGAAGCTGACGAAGGTAATTATATATAAATACCCTCAGATTTTAGACCCCGCATTCATCCTCGACGACCAACGATTTGTGTCGGCCAAGCGTCACCTTATTAAAGGTGAAGCTAGGAATCAGGTGGTGGCTCTAGTGAGAGGTGAAGTTCCCGAGAGAGTGTTCATCACTGGGGCTGGCTACAGGCATGTAGCAAAGTATGTAGAAGAGCCCGTAATATGCCTGAAATGCTGCAGATGGGGGCACAAATCCTGGAGATGTCAACATGATCCACGATGTCGATTCTGCGGAAAGTCTCACCTCTCTAATCTGTGTAGAAGCAGACTTAATCTGGGTGAGAAAATAGTTCCCAGATGCTGCAACTGTGGAGGTGTTCACAACGCGAGCTCGGCTGTGTGTAGCAAGAGGCCGAGTATGGATGTTCCCCGGCCGGTGAATGTTTCAGAGCAAGCAAGAGCTCTTACCCAGACACCGGGAGCACAGCAAAACAGTCTGCCCCAAACAGCGCCAGTGAACCGGACGAATGCATGGGTAAAGGAGTCACCTTTACTTCGACAGGCTCAAGCAACAAGCAGCCACGCCAACACTCAGGACTCCGGCGGTGACGGTGTAACGGTGAGTGAAGTGGTTACTGGGGCTCAGAAAGAGGGCCATAATGATATGGTCAAGGAGGTGTGGGCTGAACTAAGAAAAGTTGGTGAGTTCCTCCGAAATCTTGGGCAGAGAATCGAGTCCATCGAGGCGAAATTAAACGTTCAGGAGGTCAAGGAAAATCACAAAACAGTGAAGGAAAGTCAGGACATAGTGGTTGAGGGCAATAATGAAATATTGAGTGATGAAATGAAGGAAAGTGAAGTGTGTGTGAATGATGATAGTAGTTGTGAAAGGAAGAACCCTATAATTACACATAAAATGAAGGAATCATTTGGGCCAATAATGGACGTCACAGGACTGAAAAAATCTCTTGAGAACCGCAATGTTGCTTTTACTGGTGAGCTTGGGAGGAGATGGGAGATATTATACAAGGTATGGCTATCATTTAGTGAACTTATTGGGGATGACTTAGACAGTGAATTGTTTAATAATGGATCACCCTAGACTGAAAGTGTTGTCATGGAATGTTAATGGTTTAAGAAACAGGGTTACAGATGTTCATTGTTATGTGATGGGAAATGATATTGATGTTGTAGCTCTTCAGGAGACAGGGGATAGGAATGAAGGCTTATTGAAATTAAATGGCTATAAAGGGTTTCACCTCTTCGCCGCAAATAACATCAGAGGCACGTCGATTTATGTTAAGAACTCCATACCAGCAGAGTTAGTAGAACCGCCGTCAAAAACGCAAGGTATAGAGAGTGTCTGTGTTAAATTATCATTAAGGGAAGGGGAATTTATTGTAGTTAATTTGTATGTTTCCAGGAACTGCTTCGACGCTAACTATCTACCTGACTGCCTTTATACTAATCCTTCACTGGTCATTGGGGACCTTAATGCTCGGCACACAAGCCTTGGGACAGTGGGTAGTATTAATGCTAATGGGGTCAAGTGGTTACAGTTTCTACAAGATCATCCAGATACCTGTCTCTTGGGAAACAATGAACCAACTCACATCAGGGGAGGACGGCTTGACTATGCCTGCCTTTTAAACTCTCAGGGGATTATGGGGGAGGCTCGGGTTGTTCGGGAACTACTTAGTGACCACTTTGCTTTGAACGTTGAATTACCATTGGGGAAAAAACAAGTCCACTTTCAAAGGAAAAGGCTAAATATTAATAAAGATATGAAAAATTATTTTATTCAAAATATGGGAGATTGGTATCAACAATACACGCCGCTCTGTGCTGATAGTTTTTACGAGGACATGGTCGAGAACATAGAGAAATTAGTACAGAGGGAAAATAACGGGGGCAGGGGAAGCAAGACGCATGGACCTAAGAAATTTAAATATCTCAATGATCAGCAAGTTAAGGGGTGGGAGAGAATGCTACGGAGTGCACATAAAGAATGGTTAAAAAATGGAATGAGGGATGAAGAGAAAAATACAATGTTGGAAGTGGCTAGGGAATGCAGTCAGGTGAGGAAGGAGGCGCGGGACAGATACTGGCAAGACTTTGCGCAGTCCATTGGTAATACTAAGAACCTTAAAGACATATGGAGAGCAGTAAATAAAATCAGGGGTTATAAGCCCAAATTCATTGCTCACTCAGATCCAGGGAAGGTTGCTAATGAGTTAGTAGATAAATGGGCTAGTGCTGCTGGTATGGAGTCCTTACCTGCAGACACGAGAGTCACCATTGAGTCATGGGAAAATATTAGAAATGGAGTAACTTTATGTGCTTTAAATACAAGATCTGTAACATGCACTGAGATAACTCACGATGAGCTACTGGATGCTATAAAAAGTGGCAGCTCTACTGCTCCTGGAAAAGATGGAGTAACGTATGACATTCTTAATTATTTAGCCGGTATGAAACCTAGTCCCTTACTTGATTTGTTTAATATGAGTTATAGAGAGGGAAAGTTACCAAGAAAATGGAAAGAGGCTGTCATCATTCCTATCCCTAAGTCAAACGGAGGCTACAGACCTGTCTCCTTAATATCCTGCTTTTGTAAAATGATGGAAAGGATTTTGTTAAATAGGCTACTCTACCTTGTAGGTGATAACATGTCCAGTAATCTCTTTGGTTTTATCAAAGGCAAAAGTACTGCAGATTGTCTCTTAAAGTGTTTGTCTAATGTGGATGACAATTGTAGAGTTTTTGTTGATCTGCAAGGAGCATTTGATAAAGCCAATGGGGAAGTAATCTTATACGAATTAGCCAATCTGGGAATAACAGGGAGATTGCTACACTGGATAAGGGATTATCTACAAGGCAGAAAAGGTCAGGTGTATTACCAGGGATACATGTCTGAGGAACGGATGTTTCAGTTAGGTACCCCACAAGGGGAGTATTAAGTCCCACCTTATTCAATGTATTAATGAACAGATTAGCATCAGAGATGTATCCTCCAGGGGTCACGACGATCATATATGCTGATGACATTCTTATACAAGGCACTTCTGGGAACAAAATTCAAACTGCTCTTAACATACTTGGTACAACCTGTCACAAGTTAGGCTTAGTTATAAATGCAGATAAAACCAAATATGAGTATAGGAAACGAAGAAATATAAGACTTACTCTAAATGGTGTGGAACTGAGCCGTGTTCAGAAGTACAAGTATCTGGGCATGTATGTTGGATACACATGTGAGAGTAAAAATGCTGAAATAAATCATATCAGCACCTTATGTAAAGCCCGTCTGCATCCTCTAAAAGCACTGGCTTTTTCTGGTAAAGGTGTTGGGGTACCTATCTTGCGGATGTTATACATAAGCACTGTTCGGTCCCTGATAGACTACGCAGCACCCGTTTTGTCTTACACAGGCCAAGGCAGACTCAAAAAAATAGAGCTGATACAGAACGAGGCTATGAGGATTATTCTTGGATGTCAAAGAAATGCAATGATTGAAATAATGAGAATGGAATTAAATTTACAGAGTGTGTGTGATAGAGTCCGTGACATTAACACTAGAGTATCTATTCGTTTCATGCGGAGAAAAGGAGGGGATAAGCTGTTTGAGAGCGTTCAGACCTGTCTGAGTGACGTACACACTTCCAGGAAACTGAGGGAGACACGCTACACGAGGGGATTAGCTCATGACCTCAGGGAATACGATGTACTTGACTGCTGTAAACCCTCTCGACAGTGTAATATGTCTGCTCCATGGAAAGTACAGAAAATAGACGTCGAAATTGCACCCCTCAAGGTGAAAAAGATTCATCATGAACCGGGACAATTACGGTGTTTGTATGGAAGCATGATATCTCGGTTACCAAGAGACAACAGTTTACATGTATATTGTGACGGGTCGGTGGCGGAGGATGGCAGGGCAGGGTGTGGTGTCCTAATAAGGGATTATACGGAGTTTGGGACTGTGGACAGGATAATTGAACTCCGGCTTAGTAATTATATATCATCCACACAAGCTGAACTGCAGGCCATTCTGGCATGTTTGGAGGAAGTACGTCATGACAACAAAAATGTTTTTGTATTTGTCGATAGCCGAGGAGCACTTGAGTCCTTAAACAGTCGAAACCCAGTCTTCGTCTCCATAGTTGAGGATTGTAAGAGAAGAATAACTGAGATACAGCTGAAAGGACATAGTGTGAAATTCATGTGGATTCCATCTCATGTTGGAATAGTGCTCAACGAGGTGGCGGATGACTTGGCCAAACGTGCCACATCAAAACCACAAGTTGACATTGAATGTGAATTCACAATGAGACAAATTCGAAGCAAAATCAGAAATATTCAGGCACAGGCAGGAGCGGAGAGGAGAGATCTAATGTATGAGAGAAGTCAAACCATGCAACACTACATGTATGTGAGTCAAAACACCCATTTCACTTATGGTAAAAGGAGAAATGCTTGGAGTGACTCTGTGTACATGCGGCTCAGGCTTGGGTACAAATATTACTGGGAATATGGGATAGGTGTTCATGATAATGACACGAAGTGTAAACTATGTGGTATGCTAAGGTCTCACACCCTTACCCATTATGTTCTTGATTGTCCGTTGATTAATGTATATAGAAACACTGAGATAAGGACTGTTCCTGAACAAATAGCCTGGATGTGTCACAACGGAAAGGTTGATGAAATTCTTGAGAGATATAAGAATTTTGCACCAAGACTGTAATATTTTGTTGAATTATCTGCATGTCTCTTGCAAATTGTCTATACAGTATACCTAGGTCATAAAAGTATTTGTGTACGTCTGATATCATACTTCTCGTGAAGGAGGAAATGTATATGTTTATCTCTCAGAATGTTTGGTAATATGATTATTGTTTGTGATGTGTGTATATGTATGTATTAACACGATGTACTGAACGGGGTGAGAATAGCTTGAGCTACCTCATCCCTTTGTGTGTATTTTACATCAATAAACTTATTTCAATTTCAATTTCAATTTCAATTTCACTACCGCCCACAAGATGGGTATGGGGTGCATAATAATGAACTAAAACTAAAACTAAAGACCCCAGACACCCTGTGGGTAGTAATGGACCCCCATACCGACCCTATGAGGGGTAGTGGACCCCATAATAATACTATGGGCGGTAGTGGACACTATACAAACACTATAGGCGGTAGTTGACTTCATAGCGACCCTCTGGGCGGCAATGGCCGCCATACACATCCAGTGGGTGTTATTATAAATAATAAATAAATATGTTTATTCGGAAAAGGTACATACATAAAGTGATTTTACATAAGTGGATCGATTTATAGATAGAGCTAGTACATACAATGCCTAAAGCCACTATTACGCAATGCGTTTCGGGCAAGAAAACATTAATATCTAAACTTAATACTAATTGAGCAAAAAGAATAAAATGTTTTGAGAACAGATACAAATAAAGATAAAAAAAGGGGGGAACATGACTGAAAAACCAGCACAAATACAATATGTAGACAAACAGCGTTGAATAAAAAAATAAGACATGGGTTGACAATAGAGGGGTAAGGTAGGTTACAGGGAATTTATCAGGTAGTGTTTAGTTTTACATAATTTTAGTTTTACATAATTTTAGTTTTACATAATTTATTGGACCCCATACTCATCCTGTGGGTGGTATTGGACCCCATACCCATCCTGTGGGTGGTTGGAGCCCCATACCCATCCAGTGGGTGATAGTGGACGCCCTACTCATCCTGTGGGTGGTATTGGACCCCATACCCATCCTGTGGGTGGTTGGAGCCCCATACCCATCCAGTGGGTGACAGTGGACGCCATACTCATCCTGTGGGTGGTATTGGACCCCATACCCATCCTGTGGGTGGTTGTGAGCCCCATACACATTCTGTGGGTGGTAGTGGACGCCATACTCATCCTGTGGGTGGTATTGGACCTCATACCCATCCTGTGGGTGGTTGGAGCCCCATACCCATCCAGTGGGTGACAGTGGACGCCATACTCATCCTGTGAGTGGTATTGGACCCCATACCCATCCTGTGGGTGGTTGTGAGCCCCATGCACATCCTGTCGGTGGTAGTGGACGCCATACACATCCAGTGGATGGTATTGGACCCCATACCCTTCCTGTGGGTGGATGGATGATCCCCATACCCATCCTGTGGGTGGATGTGACCCCCATACCCATCCTGCGGGTGGTATTGGACCCCTTACCCACCTAACAGGTTTTAGTGGACCCTATACGCATCCTATAGTTGATATATAGTAGACACCACACCATTTGCAGTAGTTTACCCTATAGAAAACATAACATCGTTTTCTGTTAGCGTTCCTACAGAACATTCTTTAAATATTTTTAAGGCACAAACTATTGTATATTATATTGATTGGTGAAGCACTGTAATTCTATGTAATAATTTACAGTGCTTATTATAATTTACTAAGAACAACTAATATTTCTCAAAACAAACTACGAGCCTTCAATAGGATGTAGCTGATTTGTAATATTCTAAGAGCATGGACAATAGTAGGTAAATTTCACAACCCATGTGGGACCTGAAAACTACAATTTTCATTATATGTGAACCAATCACGACTATTCTGCTATCTACGTTGATGGACGGGTACTGTGAGACGTAAATTGGTACGTGATGAAGAGTTTGGGCCTTGGTAAAAAAGTTAACTCGGAATATACCACATATGTACTAAATCACATTCAACATATGGACTTTAAGAAGCATTAAGTCATATATGTGCTGTCTTGTGTGAGGACGGGTTGAGGTGGTACAACAATAGTACAGTAATAGTTCACCTTCAGCTGTTGTCGTCGGGGAAGGTAGGTCTGGGAGGGCAGGTGAAGCAAGTCTAGGCTTCTCGGGAAGGATAGGATAGAGGGAGTTAAAGCCTCTGCAGGAATCCTAGTGGCACTTATCCTAAGTGCAAGTGGTGCCGGGTGGGCATCGTCCGCGCGGGGTCACGTACAGTTCAAATCTGGCTCTCCCAACCTGCACGGGTAGGCTGTGCGCCGTCGCCGTCCACCAATCAGGCACAGTCCTGCGTATACTGTAAAATGTCTCCTTGGCTGGCACTTTGAATGTGGTTCCCTCCACAAGTCATATTTATTATTTATTTATTTATTTATTTTATTTATTTATACATATACAAGAAGGTAGATTGTGAATGTGGGGATACATAACTTGGTAATTACAATCTTGTAAGCCACTAGCACGCGCAGCGTTTCGGGCAGGTCCTTATAATCTAAAAAAAAAAAAAAAAATATGTAGGTAAATACTTGCAAAATTTATATAAAAAAATGAAAA
>WNGS01094069.1:0-18326 GCA_020271785.1 Procambarus virginalis
CCATACTCGCAAGAAATATGCCGAACTGGATAGGCTGATAGAACTAGATATCATTGAACGGTAACAGGCCCAACACCATGGGTAAGCCCAATTGTCACTCCACCGAAGCCGAAGAATCCAGATGAGATACGCATTTGTGTAGACATGCGTGTTCCCAACAAGGCAATAATGCGTGAACGCCATCCTACACCCACTGTAGATGATGATATACCGCTTGAATGGTGCAACTGTATTCAGCAAGTTAGATTTAAACAAGGCTATCATCAGCTTGAACTTGATGATGAGAGTCGATTCATCACAACGTTTACGACACATCGAGGTCTGTATAGGTACAAGCGCCTGAGTTTTGGTATTAACAGTGCTGCTGAAGTATTCCAGCACATCATCAGCCAGGTATTGCAAGATATACCTAATGCTGACAACATGTCTGATGACATCATTGTTTATGGCCGTACCCAAGCTGAACACGACAAAGCTCTTCGTGCAACATTGCAACGCTTACGAGAAAAGAATTTGACGCTAAGCCGAGCAAAGTGTGAGTTCAATCAACATAAAATTGAATTCTTTGGACATGTACTTAGTGACAAAGGTCTGTCTCCAGATCCTAAGAAAGTTGCAGATATCAAGAATGCTGCACCTCCTTCAACATCCACTGAAGTACATAGTTTTCTGGGAATGGCAAACTACTGTTCTCGCTTCATTCCAGATTTTGCTACCATTACGAAGCCTCTACGTGAGCTCCTGAAGAAAAATGCATCATGGTACTGGAGCGATGTCGAGCAAAATGCATTTGATGCTGTGAAAGATGCACTAGTAGAAATGCGACTGCTGCATACTTTGATCCATCAATGGACACTGAGTTAACGGTGGATGCTAGTCCTGTTGGTTTAGGTGCTGTGTTAGCCCAACACAAACCTGGTCAACCAGATTCAGAGTAGTAATTGCCTACGCCAGCCGTTCTCTCACAGATGTTGAGCAACGATACAGTCAGACAGAGAAGGAAGCTCTTGCTCTTGTATGGGGCTGTGAACACTTCAATGTGTATCTGCTTGGTGCACCCTTTACCACGATAGTCACTGACCACAAACCGTTGGAGACCATCTTCAATAATCCAAAGTCCAAACCACCAGCTCGCATTGAGAGATGGGCTCTTCGTCTGCAACCATACAACTTTACGGTGAAATACAAGCCAGGTGCAGGCAATCCCGCTGATTACATCAGTCGACATCCTGCCAACAGTTTCACACATCACCAAGCATCAGCAAGTTGCCGAGGAATATGTACACTCTGTAACCTGTGATGCAGTCCCTAAGGCTCTCACTCTTGATGAAATCCGTACTGCAACCCTAGAGGACCCAACTCTGCAAGCACAGTGGATGCATTGACTAAGAAAATTTCCACGCATCCCACCCTCAGGAGTTGACCAAGATGCATTCAAAGCACTTGAACGCATCCAGACAGAATTAAGTGTTACGCAACAACGCGACACCGTGCTGCGAGGTACTCGTATCGTCATTCCAGCTGTTCTCCAGCAACGTGCTCTGAAGCTTGCACATCAAGGACACCAAGGTCTTGTAAGGACCAAACAGCTGCTACGAGAAAAGGTGTTTTCCTGGCATTGATCGTCAAGCTAAGGACATGCATGATGCCTGTGTCCCTTGCCAAGCTGCAGTGGATACTTCAAGACCAACACCTCTACAACCTTCACCACTACCTGCTGCACCATGGATGGAAGTATCGATGGACTTCTGTGGACCGCTACCAACTGGAGAGTACTTGATGGTAGTCATTGATGATCACTCACGTTATCCAGAAGTAGAAATCATCACTTCCACATCTGCAAAGGCTGTCATCCCGAAACTCGACAAGATCTTTTCAAACTTTGGCATTCCTGAAGTTGTCAAGACGGACAATGGACCGCCATTTAATGGACAAGACTTTGTCAACTTTGCTGAGCATATTGGATTCAAACACCGCCGTGTGATGCCACTACATCCTCAAGCAAATGGAGAAGTAGAGAGATTCATGCAACCTCTCATGAAAGCGTACGCTGTGCTCATGCCGAAGGACGATCCTGGAAACAAGCTATGTATGCTTTTCTCAGGAACTACCGTGCAACACCGCATGGAACACTGGGCAAGTCGCCTGGCGAACTTTTATTTGGACGTCCTATGAGAATCGCACTACCTGTCATGCCAGCCAGGTAACGGATAACGTCTCGCTCAGAAGGATGCACTAGCCAAGGGCAAAATGAAAATTGCTCATGATCAACGTGCAAAGGAACAATTCATAAAGGTTGGAGATACTGTTCTCGTTAAAAGAAAAAGAGGGAAAGCTAGATATGCCGTATGATACAAAACCATATAAAGTGATTAGTGTAAAGGAACTATGGTAACAGCGAGTAATAGAGATCATAGTATAACACGTAATATGGCTTATTTCAAAGTGATTCCAATAGTGTAGAAAATGATGAAGTGCAAAGTCGTGCAAAAGAAAAAGAAAAATGAGTTATAACTCGATAAACAATTCATCGAGGGATATTTTTGTATTTAAGGACTCTCGTCCAAAACGTCATGTTAAACGCCCTACACGATATGATGATTAATTGTGTTCCTATGTAATGCAAAGTATTTACTTGTTATGCTGAACTAAATTTAATATTGTTTGAATAATGCAGATCTCTCATTCAATATTTTGTAACTTTGTATTACAGTTTCTTTCATGTTTGTTTAACATTGCATATGTATTTTTAACATTGAAATCCTTTGTGGTAAAGATTGTTTAAATTCTTTGTGTGTTTAATTAATGTTAATGTATGCAATATCTCTTGATATGTTAATAACTTACTTTGTGTCAATAACTTTGCTTTGTGCTACAAGCATGGTAGACATCCTGTATTCATTCTTTTTAAAGAAAAGGAGGGATGTCATGTTCACAGAAAATGGTACCATCCGTTTTCTATGTGCGGCGGCTGGACGCCAGAAGAAGGTAAACAGCACACAGGACGCCTGCCACTTGGGAGCATAGTCATGTAATCGTTTATTTTATTAAAGTCAGTAACCAGGAATGACTTTACATCAACCTTACTACCAAGACTATCTCAGCTATACACAGACACCACAGATCCTCTCACACGAATTCCATTTAGAAGCGGAGTCTGAGGGTGCTGAGGTTGAGTCTAGGATTGCCAAAGATCCTAAAAGGGCAGTTTGGAGCTGGATAATTGTTGGTATGTGATCAGATCCCACGTCTCCGCCTGGGCTGATTCTGGTGTGACATTTGTTACGTACGTGATTCGACCATACTAAATTGGGGGTTCTCGGGCGGGCACCAATAAAGGAGTGGAGGAAAGGGCCGAGGAAGGTTAGATTTCTTGCTGTCATGATGTTGAACAGGAGTCTAACTCTGATGTCGTCTCTACCGGTGGGGGTGTTGAAGAATGCTACATGGTGGGTATTAAAGGCCCCTATTAGGATTGTCGGTATGTTTCTGTTGAGAACTTTGCGCATCGCCCTTGATGGTATGTCATGCTGGCCTTGTGGAATGTAGGCCGTCAATACTGTCAGCGGGTCGTGATTGGTGGTCAGATCGATCGCCAAGGCGTTCTCGTTATGAAGGTGTATGGTGGAAAAGGGGCAGCCCACTTTCACCAGAATTGCCATTCTTCTATTTGGACCCCACGTTCCTCCCAATCACTCTGTAGCACTGTATCTTGATATGCTGGTCAGGGTGTACTGAAGTTTTATTCAGCAGGAGTGACTCGGGGTAGTCCTTGCCGAGTTCTAAAAAGTATATGTTGAAGGAGTGGCATGCGTTAATTTGGACAACCTTAAGGCCCATTATCATTTAGTAATGGTAGGGTAGGTGATGCGTCTTGGTTAACCTGAGGTTTAGTGACTTATTTGTCCCAATTCCGAAGGGTGGATGGCACCAGCTCAAGTTTCTGCCCCTTCTGCCCCCCTTTCCTTCGAGTCGCGCATGTTTTGGAAGCATCAGGCTGGGTGTCTACGGTCTTGTGATAGGTAGGGATTTTCATTGCGTCCCGGCCTGCTGTCCTAGAAGAGGGGTCGAGGTCTTTTGTGTCGCTCTCAATCGATGAGTCCATGATGTCGACTGATGCGTCCGAGGGGAGCGAGCATGAGGTTGAGGCGGACGAGTACTGGGTCTTGTTGAGGGTCAGCTTCCGTATTACAAGTGAGCCAGTGGGGGATGGGGGGGGGAAGGTGGACGAGCTGTGGGTAGTTGTGGTCGGTGTTGTAGTGGCTGGTTGTGCTATTTCCTGGATTTGTGGTGTGGGTATCGGTTCGTTGGGCGCTGAGGTGGTTGAGGTCTGCTGTGTTTGTATGGCTGCTGGCTCGAGCAGCAATACAAACATGTATTCACCAAGGGAAGTGAATAGGCCTTGAAAATGGAATAGGAAATGGCCTGAAATAGGCGGTTGATCGTGAGTATGAACCTCTGGCGGTCGTTCTAGACGACCCTATCGATTGCAATTATTTTTCCATGTCGTGGTACAGTTGACTAGAGTGCGTCTGGGAACATCCAGCACATAGGTTTGAATCCTCATCAAGGCCTTTGTGGATTTGTTCACTGTTATCTTTTTATAAAAATAAACAAACTATTCACTGGTGAGGGAATTGGTCTTACCTGATACGAGGATATGCGTTGTTCATACTCACTCAGTGTTTCTCTCATCTCTTCGATCTTGTTCTCAAGGCCCTTGATTGTCTCTTGTTTTAGCTTCCCTTGTTCCAATAATTCATTAACTGTCCTGTGATGCACAGTCTGTGTGGGTCAGATTAAATTCATTTTTTCTACTATCCTCACTGTGAACGTTATGGGAAATAATTTCTACATTTGACACTTAATGCTAAATATTAGCATTAAAAATACGAAATATTAAATTAAACTACTTCGATGTTTGTCTTCTGTTTACAATAACATAATTAAATTATAATAATAATATGCAGTAATATACATTATTGGCTGATGCAATAATCTCTTATGGATGTTGCCAGCTGTTCATACCACGCCACAAGACAATTGAGAACCTGAAGTTTTTCTTATTAAGTTTCGTCACTAAATTAAGATGAGGATATTAAACCCAATACTTTATTAACTTATCGAGTAAATAACATTAATTTGATTGTTTAATAAATTAGAATTTAGTGACCACTCTTAAATAATCATTAACTGGTTAAAAATCTGGCACTGGTTAAAAAGTCAGGAAGTGTTGGAGGGCGGAGGCGGCTCGTCATTATGGATATTAACAAAGCCCACGTTTCTGTCACTACAATGACGTTGACAAAATCACTACATTAGCTGTCTTAAGGCCCAACAGCCTCGTTCAAGGTAACTATGCTGTTTTCCGCCTCACAGTTGATAAGTACCTAGCATGTTACGAGGTTCTGGCCATTACACAACAAATTTGGGACTTCCAAATATAATAAATATTCTACCAGCAGGAGAGAGATGGTTCCAGCAGTGACAGCCTTGAGAGAGGCAGCCATTTAATCTTTGGCGCATGCTCCGGTCTATGGATCTCCTTGACCCCTAAGCTGTTTTAAAGTTTACTAACAAACATGTTACATAATCTCGTGTTTTAATAAATAAATAAATTAATTCTCAAATTAAATAAAACTTAAAGAACTGGATGATCTTAATTTAGTCACCAAAATAAATTAACCCCCTCCCACTGTGTGAATCTTGTTGACCAAGTAAAATATATATTCTATTCCACTTGATTTTAAATAAATAAATAATTAACTTATCCACATAACCCCATAAATGCTATAGACAAAATATTAGTATTATGCTATGATCCAGTTACATCACATCAGAAATATGTGTGTTTACAAAATTTATACTTAACAGTACAAATAATGCATTTGCTTGCCTGATTAATTGTTGTTTTCTGGTCTCTCTCACTGAACATCTGTGACATCTGACTGATTTGTTGTCTGAGTGCATCAATGGTGTGCTTCTTGTTGTCGTCCTGCTGTGATATCTGACTTATCTGTTGTCTAAGTGCATCAATGGTGTGCTTGTTGTTATCGTCCTGCTCGAGCAGTAGTCGAACTCGACTCTCCAGCTCCTGGAATATTTTACATTTACGTATCACCTAGATTAGGCTTCGTTTCAAATATACAATGACTAAATTTTCATAACATTACTTTATAGGCATCCTTTTCTTTCTGTAATTCAATTCATATAACTGTCTAAAGAATATTGTGAAGTAAACATATTTGAAAGCCACACGAGCGGGAGTTCCCTCTGGAAGGTAAGGAAGGAGCTCCCCCCACCCCCTGGCATTATACGAGTCTCAGACCTCATTATCGTCATCATCCCTGACGTCAAAGATCGTTCCTGTCACTGCATTCATCAGAACTCCACTTCTCTCATCAGAACTCCACTTCTCAAGGTTACTCTGAACTTGGATTGACCACCTGTAAGTTCACATCAGATGTCTAGAGATGCTCATCGAACAATCCTGACCCAACCAGGTCAGGAGCGTAGTTCAACTCAGGTTGCACATGAGAGGTTCAATTGAAAACCTGGATGTAAGTCTAAGAGTGACTCACTAATACGGGTGTATACATATGCTTAAAGAATGCAAAGAGGCGCTTTGGGAGCCACTGTCTACCATTTTTAACAAATCATTAGAGTCAGGCAGAGTGCCAGAGTCATGGAAGATTGCTAATGTGGTACCAATTTTTAAGATAGGAGAGGGTCTCCTCTCTCCCTTTACATCCTCATTATCTTACTTTAGTTGGGAATGAATTCCAACAACCATTTGTCTAACCACTTCTAGAGTTTGTCAGGGTCTTCCTGTAACTTTCTGCAATCCTCATTTGTGTTCACGATATTCATCAGCTTTGAACTGTGTGTGTGTTTGACGGCATTCAAGTCGCCTACACATATCATACCAGTTTCACAGGAAGGCTATGGTAACACACATTATTTAAGTACTCCTCATCTTATACATCTATATAAGCGAGAATGTCTGTCTGTCTGTCTGTTTGAAGTTGGAGGCCACACACTTGGGGCAAGCCTCACCCAACTTGTCAAAGAAAATGGTACAAAGTACGGGATGAACATGGGCTGGTCGGGGCTGGCAGAATTAAAATGGAAACAAAAGTGACTCGAACCCATACTGCCAGGAGCACTCTGCATCTGGCGTACAGGACACCTTAACCACTCGACCAACACAACCGGATAAAAAGAGGATGGTAGCCGAGGCTAATTCCCCATCCCCCCGCCGTCAGTCTGATAGTAATCTTGGGCATGGTATTTTATCATACATACTTCCGGACAATAAGGAAGTGATAGCCAAAGCTATTTGAACCACTTCCCCGCTGTTTACCCGGATGGTAATCTTGGGCATTGCATTTTATCAAATCACTTCATTCTTTGGGGCACATGTGAGGAACACAAATGCAAACAAGCCTGAATGGTCCCCAGGACTATATGCAACTGAAAACTCACACCCCAGAAGTTACTCGAACCCATACTGCCAGGAGCAACGCAACTGGTATGTATAGGACGCCTTAATCTGCTTGACCATCACGACCGGACAATAAGGAAATGATAGCCGAAGTTATTTGAAACACTTCCCCGCCGGCACTCGGATGGTAATCTCGGGCATAGCATTTTATCAGAATGAGGTGATTTATTTGAATGAGCTGATTCTGGGGTGTGAGTTTTGCAGTCCCTTGTATAATACTACTTGATATCATATACCCTATATATACTAATCATAATATACCTCATCACCCTATATCATATCATTCCTATATATACTTATTTCATACTACAATGATATATAAATATACTATATTATATAAAATATATAGCATTGTATGTAAATATAAATATATATATATAATATATATATATATATATAACATATAATATATATGATATATATATATATAATTATTAAATATATTATATTACTTATATATAATACCCATATAAATCATAATATATATATAAATATACTATATATATTATATATAATATATATATATTCTATATATATATACTATTCCAATTAGTATAAATGTATATAATACAATATATAAAGTACTATAATTTTATATCACCTACCTTTATATAAATCATATCTAGATCCTTATATAAATAATTTTTAACACTCAGCACCCACCAGGAGACTATGAACACCGTGGCCCCACAGAGTGGCTAAGGTACACACTGTATCCATTTCAGCTGTATCCACATTCAGTGGATACACACTGTATGCCACTGAAGAACACAGAGGCCTTCACCATACTCATTGCCTGGGAGAGAATGGATTCTGCTGGGTTAAATACCCCGTGAATTGTATTTTTCATTTACCAGCCCCAAACGCCACAGTAAAAAGAAACATAAGGAAAATCGAGAAAAGTTCGTGTTAGAATTATTAATCTCTACCTTTTCGATCATATTATAATATATTAATATATAATATATATATATATATATATAATATATATATATATATATATTATATATAATATTGGGTATTTGTCAGTCTGGTTTGACAAAGGCTTTAAAACGGAGTCGAAACGTTACCGTCCTTTCATTTTTCTCTGTGGATTTTCCGCATATATATATATATATATATATTTATTATATATATGATATAATATATATATATATATTATAATATATATATAAATAAAAATATATATATACATATATATATATATATTATATAAATATGACCGAAAAAGTGAATTAATAATTCTAACACGAATTTTCTTCGATTTTTCCTTATGTTTCTGTTTTACTGGTGAACGGTAAATGAAAAATCAATTCTGCCAAAAATTGCATTTATTTTATTTCTAGTCTGAGTCTGACGAGCGACATTGAGGCGCGTTTCGTAAACTTATTACATTCAATTAGCAAAGACTTGAGTTTTCTCACACACAAGCTTATGGACTGAACTTATGACAGAAACAACATTGGTCTCTTATACCTGGCATTTGGGTGTAGGTGATGTATACAATAGCAGGGGTACAGAATAGTGGGGACAATAAACAATGGTTATAGATAGAAGTTGGGTAAAGATAGAACTGCAGAAAGCCCTAATTGGCCATATTTCTGTGATGTTTCTATATTGGAGCGGATGTCTTGAAGTGGGTAGAAATATAGTTGTGGCATTAATTGGCTGTTGTTGCGTGGTGTTGACTTCTTGGATGTGTAGTGCCATCGGCAGAGTCAAGCTGCTGGCTGTCCTGTATGCTATCAATGATGGATTCTGTGTTGTTTGGCTAAAGATTTCTCTGGTGATGGTTGGTTGTGGAAGAAAAATATATGTTCCTTAATGAGCTTTGTTGCTTATGCATCGTTAAACCAACGCCTGGAAGATGATGTTTTGTTTTGCCTTTATACTAGAGGTTTTGAGGCTTACAGTCGCCAAACGGGGATTTGGAAGGCATAGACGACTTTGTCTGCTTTTAGAGAGCGTTCTGCTCGGCCGTGTCTGGATGATGTTTCTCATGAGTTAGGCTGGCTCGTTTTCTTGTGTTTTATAGTAATCGGTATGTTGTATCTTCTGATTTTTGTCTGTAGGGATAACATTTCGAAGTAAACAATGATCTTTCAGGACCTTCCGGTACATTCTCTCCGCGCTTTTATGAGCTGATGGAAAAGATTCCTGTAAAATAGTTAATAGGGGTATCAGGTGTTGCTAATTAGTTGTCTCTTAGAGGGGTTGCATGGCGTTTCACGTTCCGTTCTTAAATGATTGTCTTCAATGAAACCATTGGAGAAGTTCCATATGGTTCATTGAAGCCATCATAATATATGATATATTAATATATTATATATATATATATAAATATAAGTATAGATATATATATTGTAGTGGGCAGAATTGACCACATTGTAAAAATAGAAAATGGCTTAACGCGATTTTTCGCTAATTCGCCTTCATCAGAGCAAAGAAGATAGAAAACATTGCTGCTGCGCGAGACCATTTATATCCGCCTGGGCAGATCGCCTGACCACCAAAACTAAGTGGAGTAAAGGAATTATAAGAAAAAATTATAATTATTTCTTTCTTATAATTCCTTTCCTCCACATTATTTTGGTGGTCAGGTGATCTGCCCAGGCGGATATAAAGTCTGATCAGCAATGTTTTCTTATCTTACTTTGCTCTGATGAAGGCGGAATTAGTGCCGAAAACGCGTTAAGTGCATTTTCTATTTTTCACATGTGGTTATATTCTGCATACTGATCAGTGTTTTTGTGATCATTGTTGCCATATATTATGATATAGTATATTAAATATAATATATATATATATATATATATATATATATATAGATATACATATATAACTGATAAACTCCACCGCCAGAAGTGACCTCGAACGCATACTGGCCAGGAGCAAGGCAACTGGTATGAATAAGGGAGCGGGCTTTAATCCGCATGTGACCATCATCGACCGGACATAATCGGAAGTGATAGCCGACAGCTATTTGAACCACTTCCCCGCTCGGCACTCGGATGGTAATCTTGGGCAGACATTTTATCAAATCACCTCACTCTTTTTGGGGGGCAACACGTGAGGAACACAAATGGCGATTATGTCCCGGTCGTGATGGTGCAAGCGCATTAAAGGCGTCCTTGCCTTGTACATACGCAGTGTGGCATTGCTCCTGGCATTTAATAGTTAAGAAATGGTTCGAGTCACTTCTTGGGTGTGAGTTTTCAGTTATGATATGTATCATATATATATCAGATATATATATATAATAATATATCTATATATATATATATATATATATAATATATATATATATATATCATAATTATATATATATATATATATATATAATATATGTCGAACAAGCCTGAATGTTCCCCAGCTATATGCGAATGAAAACTCACACCCTAAGAAGTGACTTCGAACCCATATGTTGGGTGGGGGGGGGACTGGTTGGTGGTTCCCAACAACAGGAGCAACAGCAACTGGTATGTACAAGACGCGTTAACCAGCTTGACCATCACCGACTCGGTACATATAGGGGATAGCCGAAGCTATTGAACGCAGCCTCACGTCGCCGGCACTACGATGGTTATCTTGGGCAATAGCATTTTACCAATCACCTCATTCTGTATATATATATATATTAAGATATATATAGTTATAGTATAATACTATATATCATATATATATATATATATATAATGTGTGTGGTGTGTTTGTGTGTGTGTGTGTGTGTGTGTGTGTGTGTGTGTGTGTATATCACGAAAATAAAGCACGTGATTACAAATGTGACAGTGTCAGACACGGAGGAAATTGAAAGCAGGAATTTTCTATAGTACTTTCATTGTTAATTTATCTTCAGAAGAAGTCCTTAAGGAAATTCCTTTTTTCAATTTTCTTCCGTGGTCTGACATCTCGTCATATATATATATATAGTATATATATATATATATATACGTATATATATTATAATAGAATATATATATATATAAATATAATATATATATATATATATATATCATATATATATATATATAGTATATTATTCTATATATATATATATATATATGATATATATATATATATAATAATTATAATATATAATATATTAATATACTATGATATATATATATATATATTATAATTATATATAGTATTGGTCGTACTCTAGTATGCCAAACTCACATTCTCAGCCTAATATGCAAGGCCGCCGATTTGCCTAATAAACCAAGTTTTCATGAATTAGATATAGTTTTTCTGATATTCTAATTTTTTTCTTAAATGAAAATAGGATAAAGCATAAAACTCATTTCATTATGTATGAGGTCAATTTTGTTTTTAATTGGAGTCAAAATTAACGTGAGTTATATGACGGCGAACCGTACAAAACCGGATCAACCAACCTTACCTAACCTAACCTAACCTAACCTCAACCTATCTTTATAGGTTAATGGTTACGTTAGGTATGGCCGAAAAAGTTAGGTTAGATTAGGTTAGGTAGGTTAGTAGTCGAAAAAACAATACATTAATTCATGAAAACTTGCTTATTTAGTGCAAATTGGGTCTTGCATATAGGCTGAGGAGAGTGGTCTTTGGTGGGGCTATAGATACAAAACAATATATATATATATATATATATATAAAATATATATATATAATATATAGAATATATAATATATTGTAAAATATATATATATATAATATATATGTCGTACCTAAGTAGTCCAGAACCTCAGCTTTTGCCTACTATGCAAGGCCGCGATTTGCCTAATACAGCGCAAGTTTTCCTGAATTAATACAATTTCTCTAATTTTTTTCTTATGAATATAAAGTTTACTCTATTTCATTTGTATTGAGGTCAATTTTTTTTATTAGGAGTTAAAATTAATGTAGATATATGACGAACGCTAACCAACCCTACCTAACCTAACCTACCTATCTTTATAGGTTAGGTTAGGTATTATGTAGACCGAAAAACGTTAGGTAAGGTTGAGGTTGAGGTAGGTTAAGGTAGTCCGAAAACAATGAATTCAATGAAAACTTGGCCTATTAGAGCAAATCGGGCCTTGCATAGTAGGGTCTGAGAAATATAGTGGCGTTCTGGCTAGCTAGGTACTGGAAACATATATAATATAGGTATATACTATTGATTATATATCATATATATATATATATATAATATATAATATATATATATCTATAATAATATCTATATATATATATATATATAATATAATAAGGAAGGGTAGTACCACCTTGTGCTGGAAGAAGGGGACCGCATAGCCCGGAGAGAACAAAGAAAATCCACGCATAAACAGCTTAGATGGAATGTTTAGTATGCGCCGCTCCAATACGAGTTTCTGTGTGGGTTTTTCTCCTACCACCCCTTCTTTGTGTGCTTTGATTATGTATTTGATGGTTACAAGAGTATACATAGTTAGACAAAAATAATACAAAATAGTGCTTAAAAGGTTATGGATCTCTTGAAAAGATCGACAATGGAAACTTGATGAATGTCACATAGCAGATGCGGTTCATTATTGTTAGCAAGATCAAACGTCCACTTCTTGCGTAATTCCCTGAATGTTGAGCTAGTGCAGCAAGACGGGAAAAAAAAAAAAAAAAAAAAAAAAAAAAAAAAAAAAACAATAGGCATTTTCGTGCCTTGCTGAATCGCAACAAAGAGGCGCTGGAACAAGAACTTTGTTGCTCTCTGTCTATTATGTAGCGTTAAAAAAAAAACTAATGCAATTTATCTCGGGCTCGCTAAGAGTATCCTTTCAGATGATATGTCAAATGCAGCGATATTTCCCGCACTAAAGCAATCGAGTAGGTCATCCAGAGCTCGGATCGAACAAATCATGTAGCAGTGTAAGAGTCATGACTGTTATTTAATAATTTTTCTGGGCGATGTAAATGCCCTCAAAAGTGAGGTAGAAAATAGAAGTGAAGAAGAGGCACCATACCGTCTTTCATGGGGGGTGTGGTGGGCTGTAGTTTGTAAGAGTAGAGATTAGGCTAGAAGCGGCACTGTGGCAGTCAGGGCTGTAGTAAAGATTTCGCGCCACCTCACGTTGCTTATACCATCCTTCAATAGGATGCAAGGTGACCTCGATACTCAGGGGCGGGGGCTCCTCAATGATGGGTCGATTTATGGATTATATAGGTCAAGGGGGGAGAAACTGAATATATGTGAGGTTCTCTTGTAAGCTGGGCAGGGGCGGCGTCTATTGGCGAGAGACTCTCGTCTTAGATGATGTGTACGGTTGAGGTCATTCTTCATGTTTGCAATCTTACACACCTACTCCTCTGTAAATATTAGGCGGACATACCAGAACTATGATCTAACTCATATTGGTCTGGGCCACTTCGCGTCCCCAGTATGGGCACGCTATGTTCGGTGGAGGATGCGGGGCAGCAAGGCGAATGGGAACTCTTTGTTTCAATGGCGATGCTGATAGGCAAGTTGCAATGTATGGACGGCTGAGATGCCGGCGGGGCGTGGGGGGAGCATTGGGGCAGCAGGGTCAAATAAAAAATCGCCAGTTCGAGTGGGGGGCATGTTATCCAGTAGGGAGAAGGTCATAGGCTAGTAGTTTTCAAGAAATAATTAGTTTTCAACATGACAGCGGTTAGCTCATACATTGCTAAGTAGAGGAAAAAAGAGCATAGTCATTATTCCATTATGGCGGCTTTTATCCTAGTGGTTCGGCGCTAAGTGTGGTCTTTTGGGACTTGTGGTGCGGGGTTGAGGGTGTGGCCAATGGTGTCCGGTCGTTATTTTTCTAAGGACTGGGGGCTGCTTCATATGACGATTTTGATCATGAGTTTCTTGCGGGTCAGCTGACGATGCTCAGTCATACGAGATGGGCTTTGGTAGGATTGGTCGTAATCTGCCCATTACAAATTCGGTATGGCTGGCTAGGTACATTAGGAAATTAAGAATGAGGAAATAAAAAAAGATAATGCAATAAAATGATGTCGCATTCGGGCTATGGAAGGGGAAATAATGGCCCATATATATACTATTCCTTGAAGCTCCACAAGTTCCTAAGCGCGCGGGTCATCTTCAAAAAAAAAAAAAAAAAAAATGATGGGTCAGGTCTAGGGCATAAGGCCATTTTATTCGATAATTCGCCAAAACTCATATCTTTGGGGGGCGATGGACAGGCGTGATTTAGACACCACATAAATAGCAGTAACAAGGGGGCCCGATCGAATGTGTCGCCCAAGGCCAATAACATAGGCAGAGCAAGAAAACGTCACACCTCATTAAGATGAGTCGTGCGAAGTCTGTGCAATACTTGCCAAGTGAGGCAGCTATGGCAAGTGGTGTACAGTGTGGTCTATTCGGCCTAGAATATCTGTCGCCGTCTGAGCTCTATCACGAGCCGTAACAATAAGCTTGATGCGTAGTCTAGCTATTTCCCTGGCATCAGCCGCACCTGCAGCTCGGCACGTCTCCAGCTCGTACTTTACTAAAATAGGACTGGGAATGATCAAATTTTTCGTAGCATTGTATTTTATGCAAATTGGAACACATAAAATCAACCAGTCTATATTCATGTTTGGAAAGTTACCTATACACGTATGTAGGGAGGCTAGACGGAAGAAATCAGACTATATGCTAAACATGCCCTGAATTCAGTACGCTTCGATGTCTATTAAATATAATCGGTGCATTAGTAATCGTTGAAATCTGGTCCGAGGGCATAGAGGTGCATAGATATGTTTACAAGAAATGTTAAAAGTGGAATTGCAATTATAGTGACTATATGCCGAATTTAATTAGTTAGTAATATATTAGAATGTAGTCCGACAGTTTATGCAACATAGAGATGGGAGAGGGCCGGGAGGCTATAGTTCTAAGTAAATTCGTGGTACAGAGCATGAACATTGTAGTAGTAAAATATTCATTGTAATTAACGATAATTTAAGTGACTACAGGCTTATAAAGGCACTCTACTGGTCTGCTCCTACATTAATATCGAAAGAGTCGAGAGTAATATAATCCGAATATTAGAAATATAGTATACAGAAAATATAGAAGAGCATAATCTGTAGCGAGTTAATCGAAATAGCGGCGCACATAAAGGAGAACGCTAGGAGTCATAGTAGATCGGCAAACGGCAGAAAGGCTAAACAAATGAATTACATTGTTTAAATCTAATGTTACAATATATGCTGTCAGAAATATTGAGGAAAATTAAACTGTAATATATTCGACCATTATGAGTGAGAATGGATAGTAATATATTATGTAATACATAGTAATAAACTACCAATGCATTTGGGCAAGTTGGTTCAAATTAAGACATATATTATTCAGTGCTTAATCAATTTAGGACATGTTGGTACCTGTAGTAAAATTTTAGGTAGCTATATAAATTTGTTATTAGCATTCACTGTGCATACAATGACAAGGTTGTGGGGCTAATATGTCCTGGGAGGCAGCGGGCTAATCTGCTGGGGTCATAGCTAAGATCGACGGGTCATTTATGCTGATTAGTCTGCTGGTACAGCTTAGAGCTTGGGCTGTTTATGCTCTGGATAAATGTCTTCCCGTTTTCAATACACTGGCTTATTAAGGGACTGATAGCCGTAGGGGCAAAATATCAATAATAAATGTTTGTAAATGGGAATGATAGCAAATTGATAATATTATAACTGCTTAAAGATGAATTTGCGAATATATACGGCAGTACTTAGTGGTGCGAACATCTTTTTTGGTGTAAATAGCAGTGGTGTGTTAGTAAAATAAATGTAATTAAGATGACAGAATAATAAAAAAAATGCGTAAAGACGTTGAAGAAATGAGTACCATTAACGCAGAAGGTATGACAGTACATTGTTATTTAATGAAAAGTCTAATAAACTTAGTAAAATAATAGAATGAAAATTGTATTATTCAAAGTTTCTTGTATCTTTGTCAAATATGTGATTGGTGTACTTCATGCGATGGTCCATTCGCCCATAGTAAGGCCTGGTCGCAGTCTTAGTGAGAGTAGTGTTTGGAAGTAGGAAGCAGTTTGAATTTTAATACTTTTTCGTAGTGGTATACTCAACAATAGGATGGGGGGGGGATGGGGAGCAACCTTTGTAATATAATTAATTTTCATTGTAGTTTTCTCATAGCATAAGGCGAAAATAGTTCCATGGCAAGGAAATCTTCTTGCACTAAAAGTATAAGAGACAAGAACTAAGAGGTCATATTCGCTTATCCTCTAGAGATGAGATGGGCTGCACTTCACTGGCGCGACTCATATTCGCGTGTATATAGGATTTTTGCCCTGTGCCAGATTATAAGTTGGCGAGAATTTGTTGTCTTGTTACAATTTCTGCAAAGCTAACTAATAATTTTAAAATTAGTTGGCAGGAACTCAAGAGCTCGATGTTAAAGTCGGCTAGAAAAATTATTAAATCAATACGCTAATACTAGCCCAATCAAATCATTCATGTTTCGGCTTTGGGTTACGGCAATATGGACTTGGGCAGTCTACTGAATGATATGATGCACATAGTTAAAAGCAATATATATATTTCTGATTTGTGCGATATCAAGACAAACGGCATTATACAAAGCACTAAACCAACTGCATTTTGCTAAAACGTGGCTAGCAAGGAGTTTTATCTGGTGACGGCATGAGTCGATATCCATGCTCTGTGCATAAAACCGCTATGTGTGCATTTGCCTAGGGGGGGGGGGGCTGTATGGCGGCAATGACATACGAGATATGGCAGGGCTGTAAAAATGGAAGGGGGGACTCGTATTATTAGGATACATTTAGGCTTGTTGTTTCAATAGCCTTAGATGACGATGGCAGTGTCATAATTTAAAAATATTTGATTAGGTACATTTTACTCTCATACAAAGCGCGCTTGGAGCCCTAAGTGTTTTTTACGGCAGGAGCATCTTCAAGAGTCAGATTACGGGGATTGTGCGGGAATTTGGCTAACTGAATCCTTGGTGAGGATGGCAATCAGCCAGTCCCGGATTGTGCACATGCATACATAGAAGTCACCTGCATGTGTTAGCGTACAGAGGTTATTTTTGAATTTTTATTCATGACCACTAGCACGATGTGAAGTCCCAATACCAACATGCTATGCTCATATCTTCTCTGGAATTCCAGTGGGTGTAGCTGTGAAAGCTTACATTTGGCCGAAGGCAGAACCTATAAAGAGCAAATGCAGAGTGACGTACGTGTGTTTAGGTTAACGCGAGTATACCACACACAGAACACACACACACAAGCGAGATTTGATTTGTTTCTAGTCAAAGTATAATGGAGCGAGTTTGAGAAGACAGAAACAAGAGGCATATTACTTTTTATTCAGGAGGGGAAAGTAAGGTAAGGTAATCAGAAGATGGGGTAAGGAGAGGGAAATGTTGCTCCGTGGCTGCAGGCATAGATGATTTAGGAAGAGTTAACAGCATGGTTAGGAGACAGTATGATATTACTGGGGGTGATAGAGATTAGTGAGTGCAGGTAGTATTGCTGGGGGCAGGTGGGGAGGGATATTCGTTAGTAGTTCTCAGTAGGAAGGTGGCTTAACCAGCTGTGTATGATCAAAGTTAAAGGAATTCAGCTGAGTGAATAGGCTGGACATAAATCTATTATACTGCCACAAGTGAGATTACATTCTGAATACTTGGGATGGGCTATAATACTGCAAGAGAGAAAAAAAAACAAGAGAAATGCATAGTATATAGGATAGATAAATAGTGTACAAAAATATGAATTTGCAGTTGAGTATATGAGATGTGTTAGGGGCCAGAGTTAATAAGGAGCATTGAATATGAGGTTGGAAACATCATGGTCTGTAC
>WNGS01094071.1:0-21794 GCA_020271785.1 Procambarus virginalis
CCTTATAAAACCATGTTGCGACTCAATTATTAATTTATGTTTTTCAGATGAAGACGAATTTTATTTGCTAATTATAGATTCGAGTAACTTTCCCACAATAGACGTTAAGCTAATTGGTCGATAGTTGGACGCAAGTGATCTATCTCCTTTCTTAAAAACTGGTATCACATTAGCAACTTTCCAAAACTCTGGCACTGTGCCTGACTCTATTGATTTATTAAATATGATTGACAGTGGGTCACAAAGCTCTCTTTGCATTCTTTCAACACTCTGGCAAACACTTCATCCGGCCCTGGGGATTTGTTTGGTTTGAGTTTTACTATTTGATTAATAACATCCTCCTGGTAACTGCTAAACTCGTCAACCTGTCCTCGTCCCCACCCACATGAGACTTGTTGGGCTGAAGGCATATTGTTAAGTTCCTCTTTAGTAAATACAGATACAAAATATTATTAAAAATACTAGACATATCAACATATTTTAGGCACAGTGCCTTGTTGATGGATAAGGCAATGACAAAAAAATGAGTTTTGAGAATCCTCCAACCTCACAAGCTGTTGTAATTTGCCTAACCAAACCCTTCTTTGTCCCAGACATATTCTCTTTCCTCCATCAATTGTCACACACTGCACTTGTTTCCCATTCCAGGTTATATTCTGTCATAGTTTTACTTACTTCATTGAAAATGTCCTCTCCAGTTATTGTGGTGTGCATGCTGTGAACTGATGCTAATTCTTGGGTCACATTAAATTCACTATCAACACCCCACAATGAGTACTAAGAGCTGAGAAGTATCACACACATCAGTTTATTCATCCAACGCAAGAGAATACCACAAAATCTTTTTGTTTTTTTCCTTTATTTGTCGAATTATGTCGCCTCCTAAATCTCAATTCTCACGAGCAACATATTAGACCCAAGACTTATCATTTTGAAGAGGTTTACTTTTCTGGACATACCTCTCCTGCTGCTTCCACTTACACTCTTTTAATGATACTACCATCAGTGAAAGGTTTTCCTTTTTTGGCCACACACAGGCAACTTTGTAACTGGCTCTATTGAAGTTTCATTTTCAGATTTTTTCTTACTGAAAACAGCTTGTTGAGAATGCAGACTGTGTTGAAATGATTCAACGTTTTTAGAAGTGCGTTCTGTCCTGTGATGTGAGAATAACTTGAGCCTTTTTTAGATTCATAGTGCCGACGAATATTGTATTTCCTTCAGAACAGCAACACTGTCCCTCCTACTATGAGGGCATAAAGCTTTATCATTTGCTATCACAAAAAAGTACTTTATCTTCCAATCGTCATTGAACTGACGGCACCTCACTGTCCACTTTTCTTTTCTTTATCTTTCCATATCTGAAAACATAAGGGTAAAATAAATGAAATAAATTCTACAGGAAAAAAACAGCTTGTATGTGGTGTTTAAAAGCATAGCATATTATTTATAAGTGGTAAATATTATGGCAACAGCTTTCGTTGATAAATTAATGGTTACCATTTTAACTATTTTAAACATGCAATATTTTTGGCTACAATAGTATTACTGCTATTTTGTATAACTAAGATAAAGGTATTGTCAAAGTACAGAGAAAAGAATATTGTACAGTGTTTTGTGCTCCCTGAAACAGAAGCAGCGATGCCCCACTCGCCCTCCATCCCCACAATATACAGTTATACACAACTGATTGGTTGTAATGCACAACACATACCTACCAGTACTAGTATCTGTGTGTCACACTATCGAGAGAGAGGAAAACTGACTCGGGCTGAGCGCCACCAGTCAGCAGCCCCAGCTTTGAATAATTCTGCGATGCCATTCGTACGATAATTATTTTTCAAGGCCACCACACAGGGATTTGTTTGGCGGGCCGGATGAATTATGTGGCGGGCCGGATGAAATTATGTGGCGGGCCCGGATGTGGCCCGCGGGCCATAGTTTGGAGACCCCTGCTCTAGGCCATCAGAATCTACCACCGAATCTTACTATGTTGGAGTTCCGTAAGTTACAGAGGGAGGATCCTTCATTAACACCATTATTCTTCCAGGCTGAGACTCAATCTGACAGTATCCCTGGGTTCTTCCTAGAGAACCAATTGTTCTACCGGATAGTACCGACCCAGTAAACTAACGGAGGATGACGATTAGGCTAATGTCGACCAACTAGTAGTTCGCACCAGCCTTCGGCCTGATATTCTACACCTGGCCCATGGATCACTTTCTCACTATGATTTTAATAAAACCTATCACGGAATCAGACAAGACTACTACTGGCCAGGTATGGTTAAAGATGTAAAAACTTATGTACAACAGTGTCATACATGTCAGATGGCAGGAAAACCTAACATCCCGATTCCCAAGGCTCCTTTGATTCCTATCCCGGTGCCTTCGGAACCTTTTCACAGACTCATCATAGACTGTGTTGGTTCTTTACCCCGACCAGTTCTGGCAACGCTTATATACTAACCAATCCTGTGTCCAACACCAGATTCCCAATAGCAGTTCCAGTAAAGAACATTACGGCTGCTACTGTGGTGAAACAACTATTGAAGATCTTTACCCTATATGGATTTCCTCGGGAGATTCAAAATGACTGTGGCACCAACTTCACCAGTGATCTCTTCAAGAAGACTGGAAGAACTCAACATCACTCAGGTATTGTCCAGCCCCTATCATCTGCTTCGCAGGGTTTTCTTGAACGTAGTCACCAAACGATAAAATCACTCTTTAAGAAATTTTGCAATGAAACCATGAAAGACTGGGATAAACAACTTGACATCATCATGTGCATTTTCAGAAGTCTCCCAAAGAGGCTTCTCCTAAAGATACAAAGCCAGTGTTCTCAATGCTTATATTCGTCAAGCGCTTACCCACTGCTCTGAATGGAGCAACGTGAGTAGAGAGTTTGAAAGAGTAACTCAGGTATTGGTGAACAACGGATATAGCAACGCGGAAATAAACGCTGCTATAAGAAGACACTTGGACCGTTGGTATAATCCAGAACCTAGAGCAGAAACCACTATACCTCCAATAAAATTATATTACAATCAACCATGCACAGTGAACATATAAAAAGGAAAGAATAATGAAAGAAATAATCCATAAAGGAGTAAAAAGCACTACTCCTAACCAAAACATAAACCTGATAATATTTTACAAAACCAAGAAGACTTCCGAACTCCTTATCAAAAACAGCCCGAAGCCGACAGAGAACCCTCTACAGCAGTCAATCGTTGTATACATGTACACTTGCCCCCACGAAGGATGTAACCTTCAATCTAAGTACATAGCTATGACGTCGACCAAGCTGACGAACATGCCATCTTCAATCCGGTGCCCCTAGGAATCACATGAGACAAGCCCATGACATCACCCTAACAAGAGAAATGTTGAACAACAATACATGCATAATAGACAAGATGCAAGAAGATTACAAATTCTTGAAGCAATTCACATAAGAATAGAACAACCTACCATGTGTTGTGTATCTGGGGCTTGAACTCTGAAATTAAATTATTTGATTATTGTATTGAAAGAAATCGAAGGACCACCCACGTTTGAGAAAAGAGGGAAAAAAATAATAGTGATCATCAGAATGACACTAGAGAACCAGTGTCTATGGAAACTCATTCAAAGAATAATCACTTGAAAATAATGAAGACTGTATTATTAATTAAAGCCAAAGCCTCAAATATCAACATTGGGGGGTTATTTCTAGAAGTTCATATATATCTAGGAACCAGTGTGGTTCGTCACTAGTTCATTGTTGGATTAATAACATGAGAAATCTAAACTATAATAGATTCAAACATATGGTAATTCAAATCATGAATATTAAGATCATTAATCACTGAGCATAAACACGAGCACAGTTAGAGCATAAACATTAATTACCAAAACTGGCAATAATTATTCAATGCAAAGATTCTATATGACCTATCTAAGAATCAATAATCAGTTGAATAAATTTGTACGAAAAATGTGTCTTAGCTGTAAGACGATTTCTATAACGCCAGTTCGTTATTCGTCCTCGTGGTCACGGGATCCCAATAAAGAACGAACCTGAGGTGAATAACACGACTGATGAGAATCTTGCTGGCACCTCAAATACACGCTGCAATCAAGAGAATTTAAGTAGCAATTGATTAGGCTACGAATTATTTTCAGATATTCATGAAACTGAGTAACATAACGAAATTTACTCACGTTATGTGGTTGTTAATTTCACATCCTAACGACAGACTACTCACAAATATAAAATCTCGAGTGATGCATCAAACAGAATTCTATACTTAGCCGCGTATTAAATACTGAAGTCTGCCGAGATCGCGTCAGCCGATCCCAAGTGTTCACTGCTGTGCACACGTAATTACGGGTCGTGGCTTCAATTGTTGACGCGTTATTAACTGGCTGGGCACTAGAGAACACATGGATTAGTAATTGTTACTTGTTAACTGGGTATCAACGTAATTCTTGTCGATAAGAACTCCCAGTCGCCATCATGCGTCTTGCCAGGCTGCCTGTGTCATAGCAAGTAATGGCGTCTCCTCCCTCAACCCGCTCTTGCATTCACCGCAGAAATTATTAATCACGAATTATTCTTTTCCGTGCAATTATGATGAAATGCAATAATAGGAACTGGGTTGCAATTATAGGGATTTAATAATTATCATATTCTCGATAAATGATCTCTAGCGAGAAATGGAGATGATATTTATACTCTCCATAGCATTCGATCGTAACAAAATAAAAACTGTTACTAAATAATTTCAATTAATAACTCTCGGTTTAGATGATCGGGAGTCATATTATCAGCAATAGGCTCAGATTAAATTATATAACACTACCGTTAGTGGTATTAATAAACTACTGTAATTAGTAAGGATTTATGTAATACAATAGTAGATGATAAGTGTTGGAAATTCCAACATAACTCGGGGGGAGAAAACTCGGGTCGCAGTGCCATGTTGAGTACTGACGTACCTATCACGAAGTTAGTATTAAGGTTAGTATGTTAGTACACACATAACGGATGTCCCGTAAATGTCAAGGACATACAAGAATTTAAGACATGAAATTTAATGTAATTAATAGCTTACACAAACATATTAATGATTAAATCATACAATTTAAGTAACTGAGAATCCACTGTGAGGTGAATGTCTGGGTCATTGTGACTGGTAACTGATTTGTTACTAGACATCACAACACAGTATCATCATGATTACTCAAATTGGATGAAAAATTATTTGCTCTTAGTCAGAACTATAATAGGCTTGTAGTTTCCGTTTACATTATGAGCAGCTGCTCTAGTGGGGCGGTGCTCGGTGGATCAGAATTGTTGTCCTTGGAAACTGTTGGTGAAGCTGGTTCTGATAAACACTCTCGTTCTGCTAATTCGAGAGGTACAAACTTCTCTAATGTCTTTAGGGTAGTAGCACCTCGGCACAAAACCGTACTACTCTCAGGATGCCTTGGTGATCTGGGTGGATAGCAACAATTTTGCCTATAGGCCATTCTGACCTTGGTCCATCACTGTCAACTAGTACTAGGTCTCCTGGTTTAAGTTGAAGTTTATTATAGGGGCTCAAGCTCCATAGTGGTACTCTCGTAGAGCTGTGAGGTACTCTCAGTCCACACCTCATTCCACCTTTCAATTACTCTCGAGAGATGTTGGTAACTTTTACTAAGTCACTCCTGGTTACATGGGAAGGGTCGACGGGGTCCTCTTCTGCCAAAGGTATCAGAGGGCTCAGCAGGCCTCCATGTATTAAATGTGAGGGACTCAGAGGCTCTCTCTGTGAGAAATCATCTGATAGGTAAGTTAATGGGCGATTGTTGACTCGCGCCTCAATTTCCACGACGAGTGTTTGGAGTTCGAAGTAACTAATTTTCTGTCGATGTAAGGTCTTCCTTAAACATTTCTTGACAGTCCTATCATACGTTCGTAGAACCCACCTTGCCAGGGGGCTCTGGGAGCAATAAATTTCCAGTGGCATTGTCGTCTCTGCATGACAGACTGCACTTCTGGATGATTCCATATCTCTCGTAAGCAGGCTTCTCCTGCACAAAAATTTGAACCATTATCCGATATCATGAGTTTGGGACAGGATCTGCGAGCTGCAAATCTACGAAAAGCTTGGATGAAGGCTTCGGCACTCATGTCAGAAGTCACTTCCAGATGTACGCCTCGTGTGGTAGCACATGTGAAGAGGCAAATATAAGCTTTCACTGGTATCTTATCTGGATTGCCAGTGAGAAGCAAGAAGACTCCTGTGTAATCGACACCAGTGGTCTCAAACGGACGAAGATGAACTACTCTCTCTTTAGGAAGTGGTGGAGGTCCTGAGTAAGGACATACTCGAGCGTCGTAACGTTTGCAGATTACACAGAACTAATGATTGATTTGACAGTTTGACGCCTTGAGGAAGCCAATATTTCTGTCTGAGGTCGGTGAGAGTGTCTAACACTCCACATGCAAAGTACCATATTGATGGTGATGTAAAACTAGAAGTTTTGTAATAATGTGGTGACGTGGTAGAAGGATCGGATCTTTGTGTTCCAATCAAATTTTGCATGAAGCAAACGTCCTCCACACCTTAATATATTATGAGTGTTGGTATCATACCAGATACCTAGAGACTTGGTTAATTTATCTGGAAGATTTTCATATTCACTTCCATATGTCTCTTGTTGTGCACGTTTGATCCAGTAGATGAGGATTGGGAAACTTATGCCTGATTCCTATCTTAGCAAGAAAGTCANTTTGATCAAGGTCCCAATTGACCTTTATATCCAAAGAGTTGGTAGATACACTGAAACTTACACCTGTAGAGGAGACACGAATAAACATAGCAGGATTCCTGACTGACTCAGGAGCCCGAGTCTTCAAGGTAGGACACCCAAAGTACGATTAGGAGGTTACGAACAAAAGTACAAGCTCTAGTAGTAGATAGATTCCCAACAGATCTGTATGTATATGGTCTGGGGACAACAGCCAAATTCCTAGAAAAAAGGGAATTCATTTGGCTGATAAAATCACATCAGACAACCTTTCCAATATTGGAATCCTTATGGGATCAGATGTCTACCATAAGTTTATCAAAGGAAAGGAATACAAACACGGTATGAACGTGTTACCATCTGCAGGTGGCTATTTGCTAACAGGCCCTGTATTACGGCTAAACAACCCGCACCTGTAGAACACCAACATGCCAACCCAGTAATGGTTGCATGACTAGGAGACCAGTCTCCACTGCAACTCAGAGACATGTCCGAGGAAGAGCTTGATCCCCCTGTACACAAGTTATGGGACCTGGCAACTCTCGGCATTGTCCCTGAACAACCTAGCCCAGATGATGACTGGACTTACAAACAATACCTGGACTCAGTTATATACAGAGATAATCAATACTGGGTCAGGTTACCATGGAAGCTGAATCACCCTCAGCTACCCGTCAACCATTTTATGGCACAAAACCAATTGAGATCACAGGTGTTGCGCTTACAAAGACAACCTGAGAACTTGAAGTTGTACCATGAAATAATACAGAAGCAACTCGATGACAATTTATCGAAGTTGTTACAAATGATAACCCAAAGGAAGGTCACTACTTACCACATCATTGTGTACAGAAGAATTCTGCAACTACCCCATTACGGATAGTATTTAATTGCAGTGCTAAAATGAGGCCGAGTAGTGTTTTCGTTAAACGACTGTCTTCAAACTGGCCCTAGCCTAACACAAAGGCTTTACGACGTGCTGTTAAGTTCCGTATTGGGACTTATGCATATACGGCCGACATCAGCAAGGCATTCCTTAGGGTAGGTCTTCAAGAAGAAGACCGGAACTACACAAAGTTCCTATGGATTAAGGATCCTAACGATCCGAACAGTGAATTAATCACTTACCGGTTTGCCTCTGTCCTTTTTGGCGCCACGTCATCTCCTTTTCTGCTCCAAGCTACCTTGGATACGCACTTGAAGAAGTCCAATAGCCCAAACAAGACGGAATTAGCAAAAACCTGTATGTGGATAATTTTCAAGGTACAACCAACAGTGAAAGTAAACTGTTGGACATATACCATGAGGCCAATCGAGAATTAATGGGAGCCAATATGCCTCTCCATCTTGGGTCTCTAACAATGAAAAATTAAATCAACTGATCTCAACTGAATTTCCCGATTACCAGGTACCCGAGATGACAAAGGTACTAGGTGTCGAATGGAACACGACAACAGATCAGTTGACAATCAAGTCAGTGGAGCCTGATACCACTAACTTAACAATGAGAAATTACTATCACAAGTCAGCAAACCCTTCGACCCATTAGGACTATTAAGCCCAGTACTGATTAATGGGAAGTTGATAATACAGGAATGTTGGCAACAAAAGATAGGCTGGGATGATCTTCTAACACCTGCCTACAAGAAAAATGGCAAGGGTTAGTAAAAGATTTAAGTACCCTAGAGTCTGTCAAGTTCCCCAGGAACACAGTAGTAAATGAAAAGAACCAATTAAGCTACATGTATTTTGTGATGCCTCAGGAAAGGCTTATGGACAGTAGCTTACCTGGTCACAAATGGGCAAGCCATTTGCTCACATCAAAGGCCAGAGTGGCACCTTTAAAGAAAAGATCACTGCCACAACTGGAATTAACAGCCTTACTGTTAGGAGTAAGATTGGCTCATTATTTGATCAAGGCCTTACGCCACATCCACTTTAAAGAAACAGTAGTTTGGTCAGATAATGAGGCAGTGCTACAGTGGGTTAAGAACAATAACAGTAAGAATCCTTACGTGAGTAACCGCGTTAAGGAAATACGAGAGTTGTCAGCAGGGTATAAACTAAGATATGTACCCACTAAAGAGAATCCAGCTGACTATCTCTCCCGAGGACTGACTTTACGGCAATTAACAAAGGCAGAGATGTGGTTCAATGGACCTCAGTGGCTAATCAGCGACTAGTGGCCTGAACAAAAGCCACAAGTCATTGTGACCAATGTTACTGTTCCCACTGAGAACCCAGAACCACCTCGGACTTTGGTAATTGATCCTACTCGGTACTCTGAACTGAACAAACTTATAGGTGTCACCCAAGTAGTGTTTGATTTTCTAAAGAAAATAGGAATCAAGCATAAATACCCTAATGCCCTAAGGTATTGGGTCAAAAGAGCTCAGATCGACACATTCGGGACAGAATTTGACAATGTTCCAAAGAAGCTACAACATGATCTGGGTCTCTGGTTAGACACTGACAATTATAACATAATCAGATGCAGAGGCTGCTTACAGCACGCTGACATAGATTTGGAAGCAAAAAATCCAATATTGCTCCCTCGTCACCACATAGTAAGCAAACTAATTGTGTTACATATACACAAATACTGCACTCTGCATGGTGGGGTATTAGATACTCTCACAGACTTAAGACAACAGTATTGGCTACCCCAAGGTAGACAGACAGTAAAATCAATAATCAAATCCTCTGTTATTTGCCGGAGATACGATGCCGGAGTGTGTCCAAATCCTGGCCCTCCTCCACTTCCGAAGGAACGAGTCGTACATATTCGTCCCTTTGAGACAAAAGGAGTAGATTTCACAGGAGCACTAACACTGACAGGCACTAAAGACAAGAAACCAGTAAAAGCTTACATCTGTCTTTTTACTTGTGCCACAACAAGGGCAGTCCATCTAGAAGTGATTCCCGATATGAGTGCCGAAGCATTCTTACAGGCTTTCCGCAGGTTTGCTTCACGTAGATCCTATCCTAAGTTAATGATCTCAGACAATGGGTCCAACTTAGTGGCAGGAGAAGCATGTCTGTGGAAAATCTGGACACATCCAAAGGTACGCACAGCCCAAAATCAACGGCAGTGCCATTGGAAATTCATACCTCCCAGAGCACCATGGCACGGAGGCTTTTATGAATGCATGGTTGGTATGGTAAAACGTTCTCTACGGAAAACCCTACACCGCCAAAAGATTGACCTGCAGGAGCTTCAAACAGTAGTCATAGAGATAGAAGCACGAGTCAATAACCGACCACTTACCTACCTCTCTGATGATGTTTTGCAGCGTGAACCATTAAGTCCAGCTCATTTGATGTATGGGAGACCTCTCAAAACACTTGTGTCCCTTACGGACGAGGAACCAGAGGATCCTTCATATGTCCAAGAGAGTGATTTGGTTCAACGTTTCAAACATCTATCAAGGGTGATAAGTCGGTGGAATGACGTATGGACTCGAGAATACCTTACAGCTCTGAGAGAGTATCATTACGAGGCAAACAACCCCTACAACAGAATTAACTTGAACCCTGGTGACATAGTTTTGGTGGATAGTGATGGACCACGCTCAGAGTGGCCTATAGGTCAAATAGTCTCTGTTCATCCAGACAGCCAGGACATCTTGAGAATAGTGAAAGTAAAATGCCGAGGCAACACTACTCTCAAAACTTTAGAGAAGTTAGTTCCTTTAGAACTGGCCAGGAAAGAAGACGTGCAACGACTTCCAGCAACCGATACGCCAGTACGGGACATACGTACCCAAAGGACTGCAGCTCAACACTGTAAACTCAAATTAAAGCAGCATTATAATTCTGAAGGAGAAGAATAAAGTGATCGCAGTCCTTACAGGGACTTCGACCCGTGTTCTTCCCCCCTGGAATTATGTCGGGAAACCGACACACACATACACAAATAGCATAGTCTTCCCTTAGTCAGTATCCTCTTAAAATTAGAGAATGGGAGACTCCGTGACATCATCGACGACACCGTATATTTACATTATTAAACACTGTTCAAACAACAGTTTAATGTCTAAATTGAATAAAGAAGTGTTCAATAAGACTGAATATAATTACTAACACCAAAATATAGCTTGATTCCCTTGTTACCGTAAATTTAACTTACATGTGGAACCAACAGTACACAAAGCGAGGGTCACTTACTGTCGCCACCCTCACACGAAAAACAATAACAGAGGAGGCTCGTGTGTGTTGTGTTAATGGCCATATAGGATAGACCTACTCTGCCTTAAGAAACTGCCATATCAACACCACTACAAATAAGAGTACTCCAGTATCCGGCTTACCAAGTATCTTTATGTTTAATCTGTGTGCACATTTTAACATTATTAAGATAAGTCGGTTACAATATATGAACAACAACAACTAAATGTACATGTAGCCCATTTTTACAACCCTCACATTTAATGTCATACCTGTAATAGATATGTTTAGGGACCTGTTATTAACTCCTTGTATCCCAAACAGGTAAAATTGTGACTTGGAGCAGCAAGTAGCGGAGCAGAGTTGAACTAAACACATATTGTACCTAGCTATGCCAGTCTTGTAGACCTCCACAGCCACCATTACTGGCACGATGAGGCACAGAGCCACACCCATTTGATGCAATAAACTACACAGCCTTAGCAGGCCCATACTACAGGCTCAGATAACGCCATTCTAGTTATTGTAGTAGTAGTAGTATTCATAACTAGTAATAATTATTGAAATAATAGTAGATTAGACCACCATATGTGGTATGATATAAAATTATAATAAATTAACTTAGGTAAACAATTGGTAGTTTAAGAAGGAGCCATTACAAAGTGGTTTAAGCTACAAATTGTCCCTCTAATTTGTGTGAGATTAATTTCAGGCAGTTTTAACAAGTACATACAGTCCACTCAATTATTTCTTACTTACTAAGAAAAAATAAGATAAACTTTATTTTATTGAAGTCAATTTAAAGGAGACATACTGCCTGGAGTTTTTACCACAGTGAGTGTGGTGAGCATGGTGAGTGTGGTGAGTGTGGTGAGCATGGTGAGTGTGGTGAGCATGGTGAGTGTGGTGAGCATGGTGAGTGTGGTGAGCATGGTGAGTGTGGTGAGCGTGGTGAGTGTGGTGAGCATTGTGAGTGTGGTGAGTGTGGTGTGTGTGGTGAGCATGGCGAGTGTGGTGAATGTGGTGAGCATGGTGAGTGTGGTGAGTGTGGTGAGCATGGTGATTGTGGTGAGTGTAGTGAGCATGGTGAGTGTACTCACCTAGTTGTACTCACCTAGTTGTGCTTGCGGGGGTTGAGCTCTGGCTCTTTGGTCCCGCCTCTCAACCGTCAATCAACAGGTGTACAGTTTCCTGAGCCTATTGGGCTCTATCATATCTACACTTGAAACTGTGTATGGAGTCAGCCTCCACCACATCGCTTCCTAATGCATTCCATTTGTCAACCACTCTGACACTAAAAAAGTTCTTTCTAATATCTCTGTAGCTCATTTGGGCACTCAGTTTCCACCTGTGTCCCCTAGTGCGTGTGCCCCTTGTGTTAAACAGCCTGTCTTTATCAACCCTGTCGTGGTGAGTGTGGTGAGCATGGTGAGTGTGGTGAGCATGGTGAGCATGGAGAGTGTGGTGAGTGTTTTGAGCGTGGTGAGTGTGGTGAGCATAGTGAGTGTGGTGAATGTGGTGAGCATGGTTAGTGTGGTGAGTGTGGTGAGCATGGTGAGCATGGAGAGTGTGGTGAGTGTGGTGAGCATGGTGAGTGTGGTGAGTGTGATGAGTGTGGTGAGTGTGGTATGTGTGGTGAGCGTGGTGAGCATGGTGAGTGTGATGAGTGTGGTGAGTGTGGTGAGTGTGATGAGTGTGGTGAGTGTGGTAAGTGTGGTGAGCGTGGTGAGCATGGTGAGCATGGAGAGTGTGGTGAGTGTGGTGAGTACTCACCTATATGTACTCACCTATATGTGTCTGCAGGATCGAGCGTTGACTCTTGGATCCCGCCTTTCGAGCATCAGTTGTTTACAGCAATGACTCCTGTCCCATTTCCCTATCATACCTGGTTTTAAAATTATGAATAGTATTGGCTTCCACAACCTGTTCTTTAAGTGCATTCCATTTTTCTACTACTCTCACGCTAAAAGAAAACTTCCTAACATCTCTGTGACTCATCTGAGTTTGCAACTTCCATCCATGTCCCCTCGTTCTGTTACTATTCCGTGTGAACATTTCGTCTATGTCCACTCTGTCAATCCCTCTGAGTATTTTATACGTTCCTATCATGTCCCCCCTCTCCCTTCTTCTTTCTAGTGTCGTAAGGCATATTTCCCCCAGGCGCTCCTCATACCCCATTCCTCGTAGCTCTGGGACGAGTCTCGTTGCAAACCTCTGAACCTTTTCCAGTTTCATTATACGCTTCTTCAGATGGGGACTCCATGATGAGGCGGCATACTCTAAGACTGGCCTCACGTAGGCGGTGTAAAGAGCCCTAAATGCCTCCTTACTTAGGTTTCTGAATGATGTTCTAACTTTTGCCAGTGTAGAGTATGCTGCTGTCGTTATCCTATTTATATGTGCCTCAGGAGATAGATTAGGTGTTACGTCCACACCCAGGTCTCTTTCGCGCGTCGTCACAGGTAGGCTGTTCCCCTTCATTGTGTACTGTCCCTTTGGTCTCCTATCTCCTAGTCTCATTTCCATAACTTTACATTTGCTCGTGTTGAATTCCAGTAGCCATTTCTCTGACCATCTCTGCAACCTGTTCAGGTCCTCTTGGAGGATCCTGCAATCCTCATCTGTCATAACTCTTCTCATCAACTTTGCGTCATCTGCAAACATCGACATGTAGGACTGTACACCCGTAAACATGTCGTTAACATATACAAGAAATAGAATTGGTCCCAGCACCGATCCTTGTGGTTCTCCACTTGTTACTGTCCGCCAGTCCGACTTCTCGCCCCTTACCGTAACTCTTTGGTTCCTTCCTGTTAGGTAGTTCTTTATCCATGCTAGGACCTTTCCCCCTACCCCCGCCTGCCTCTCGAGTTTGAATAGCAGTCTCATGTGCGGTACTGTATCAAAGGCTTTTTGGCAGTCCAGAAATATGCAGTCTGCCCAACCATCTCTGTCCTGTCTTATCCTCGTTATTTCATCATAGAATTCCAGAAGGTTTGTTAGGCACGATTTCCCTGTCCAGAACCCATGTTGATGCTTGTTCACAAACCTAATGTTCTCCAGGTGTGCAACCAGTCGTAGCCTAATTATTCTTTCCAGTATTTTACAGGGGATGCTTGTCAGTGATACAGGTCTATAGTTAAGTGCCTCCTCCCTATCGCCTTTCTTGAAGATCGGCACAACATTTGCCTTCTTCCAGCAACTGGGCAATTCTCCCGACATAAGTGACTCATTAAAGATCATTGCCAGAGGCACGCTGAGGGCCTGCGCTGCTTCTTTTAGTATCCACGGTGATACTTTGTCTGGTCCTACTGCTTTAGATGCATCTAGAGTTGTCAACTGTTTCATTACCTCCTCTACTGTCACCTCTATATCTGATAGTCTTTCATCTAGGGTAACCCCTTCCAACAATGGGAGCTGCTCGGGCTCGGTAGTGAACACTCCATGGAAACTGGCATTCAGTGCTTCACAGATTTCCTTGTCACTTTCAGTATATGTCCCCTCTGCCTTCCTTAGTCTTGTCACTTGGTCGTTCACCGACATTTTTCTTCTTATATGACTGTGTAGTAGCTTAGGTTGTTTTTTTCGCTTTGATTGCAATATCATTCTCATAGTCCCTTTCCGATGTCCGTCTGATGTTAATGTAATCGTTCCTAGCTCTGTTGCATCTGATCCTGTTGTCCTCTGTCCTTTGACTTCTGTATTTCCTCCACTCCCGCCTGCTGGTCATTTTTGCTTCCTGACACTGTCTATTAAACCATGGGTTATTATATTCCTTCTTATTTTTTCCCTTTACTGTTGGTATAAATCTCTCTTCGGCCTCTTGGCATTTCTGTATGTGGTGAGTGTGAGTGTTAGTGTGGTGAATGTGGTGAGCGTGGTGAGCATGGTGAGTGTGGTGAGCATGGTGAGTATAGATGGGATAGATTGGTTTTTTACTAGTTTTGAGGCCCTAGCTAAAAGACTTAGCTGGCCTGAAGATCAATGGTCTACACTTCTCAGAGTGCATCTCACAGGTAGAGCTGCGGTTACTGTTGCTTCCTTAGCGTCTGAGAATGACTACCAGACCCTAAAGCAAGCAGTTTAAGACGCCTACCTTCTCTCCACCGAAAGCTACAGACGAAAATTCCGTGATTATCTAAAGGCAAGTGACACCACCTATTTAGAATTTGCCAATACTAAGAAAATATATTTCATGAAATGGCTGGAAGCAGCCCATGTTTCTACATTTTCAGACCTTGTCAACCTTATTCTAGTCGAAGAATTCTTTCAACGTATTCCTACTCCCATCCGTCTTCACTTAGCGGATAAGGAGGAAACCGACTACATCAGATGTGCGAAGTCGGCTGACACCTACAGCCTTATACACAGGTTGACAACTGACACATCTTCCAGTAAGAAATCTTGGAAACCTGATTATGACAAAGTGGGTACCCATCAAGCAACCTCTCAATTATACTGTAAGTATTGCAAGCTCAATGGACATACCATAGATAAATGTGGAAAAACCCAATACAAAAGCTATAGTGAAACTCCTAAACCCAAACCGACTCCTCCTAAGTCTGGTAAGCCTGTGATGAATGCTGGTGTTCCTGTTAATGATCTTTCTCTCTTCAGCAAACACCTGTACCCTGGAACTGTCTCTGCCAACAGTACAGATTTGGAGGGATGTTCTAAAGTGAAGATCTTGAGGGACACAGCGGCTCTTCAGTCTATCATTTTGAAATCGGCTGTGCCTAACATCACCTACACCGGGGAGACGGTCCTTATCACTGAACTCAATGCTACCACTCCGTATCCACTCGCCAGAGTCCACCTGGAATGTCCTTTTGTACAAGTCGCCATCCGGGAAAAGCCTTTTCCCATTAAAGGGGTACAACTTCTCCTGGGCAACGACTTGGCCGAAGATCTGCAACCTTCCAACTTGATCATCAGGGACAAACCCCAGGTATGTGACTCTGTAGTGGAAAACCCCGTCTTGAAGTATGTTCCAGCAGAGGTCCAAGAAAGTGATGAAGTCTCTCCTCCGGTTTTGGTGACAACCCGTGCGCAAGCTGCACGCCCGCAACCAGCTGACTCTACTGCAACAGCTGTCCCTCTAGGCCAGGGGTCTCCAAACTTTTCAATGTAAGGGCCACATTATATATTTCCCATATTTATGCGGGCCGAAGGAATAAAAAATGAAAAAAAAAAAAAAAAAAAATCAGTGCCAGTAATTTAATTTCCTCAAATATTAAAGTATAAACATGGAAAAATTAAAACATATCTTTTTGGAAAAAATTAGGGTAAACTAAATAAATTCCTGCCTTTAGTTTTATGCAACCAAATTAGTGTGACGAATGATACTGTCGTTTTGACTTCAAAATTTCATTAAAATCAGGTTCCAGATTAGATGAGCCAATTGTAAGAATTGATTTCAAGTGATCATCAGACAAATTTGCTCGATAGTTAGATTTCACATACTTCATTTTGGAAAATGTTTGTTCACACAAGTATGTTGAACCAAAAATGGACACAAAACTACAAGCAAACTTTATCAAATTTGGAATCTGATCTGGCTGCAGGCATTTATAAAACTTAATCAGATTTCCTTCTCTATACTTATCTTTCAGTCTGTCATCTGCCTGGAGATCAATAATTTCCATTTGAAATTGAGTTGGAAGATTTTCAGCATTGCAGTCAAATGGATTATGAAAGAGCCTGATTTCATTTGCTTTGGCATCAAGGTCAGCAAATCGCTTCTGAAACTGTTTTTTCAAATCTGAAATTATTTCATTTGCAAATGAAAAAGGAAATTCAACTTTACTTTCTGCATGAAATTTTTCACAACATGGAAAATGAGCAAAATTCTTAACCTTCACCTGGCCTTCAAGTAGCGCAAGTTTTGCTCTGAATGCCTTGACATGAACAAAGTAGTCACTGATCAAATTTGTTTTGCCTTGCAATTTCAGATTCAAGTTATTCATATGGCCTGTCATATCTGCAAAAAATGCCAATTTCCAAATCCATTCACATTCTGATAATAATGGCTGAGGTTTATTTTTCTCTGTGAGAAATAAATCAATTTCTAATCTGAGCTCAAAGAAATGCAGCAAAACCTTTCCACAACTAAGCCATCTAACTGCTGTATAAAAAGGCAAGTCAACAAACGCATCATAGTTTTCTTCAAGAAATCACGGAACTGGCGATGGTTAAGTGCATGAGATCTGATGAAATTAACAACAGAAAAAACAGGTTTCATGAGTGAAGTCTTGAGGACAAAGCGCTCTTCAGTCATCAATTTGAAATGCGCTGTGCCTAACATCACCTCATACACCGGGGAGACGGTCCTTATCACTGAACTCAATGCTACCACTCCGTATCCACCGCCAGAGTCCACCTGGAATGTCCTTTTGTACAAGTCGCCATCCGGGAAAAGCCATTTTCCCATTAAAGGGGTACAACTTCTCCTGGGCAACGACTTGGCCGAAGATCTGCAACCTTCCAACTTGATCATCACGGACAAACCCCAGGTATGTGACTCTGTAGTGGAAAACCCCGTCTTGAAGTATGTTCCAGCAGAGGTCCAAGAAAGTGATGAAGTCTCTCCTCCGGTTTTGGTGACAACCCGTGCGCAAGCTGCACGCCCGCACCATCTGACTCTACTGGCAACAGCTGTCCCTCTAGGCCAGGGGTCTCCAAACTTTCAATGTAAGGCCACATATATATTTCCCATTTTATGCGGGCCGAAGGAATGAAAAATGAAAAAAAAAAAAAAAAAAAATCAGTGCCATAATTTAATTTCCTCAAATATTAAGTATAAACATGGAAAATTAAAACATATCTTTTTGGAAAAAATTAGGGTAAACTAAATAAATTCCTGCCTTTAGTTTTATGCAACCAAATTAGTGTGACGAATGATACTGTCGTTTTGACTTCAAAATTTCATTAAATCAGGTTCCAGATTAGATGAGCCAATTGTAAGAATTGATTTCATGTGATCATCAGACAATTTGCTCGATATTAGATTTCACATACTTCATTTGGAAATGTTTGTTCACACAAGTATTTGAACCAAAATGGACACAAAACTACAAGAACTTTATCAAATTTGGATCTGATCTGGCTGCAGGCATTTATAAAACTTATCATGATTTCCTTCTCTATACTTTCTTTCAGTCTGTCATCTGCCTGGAGATCAATAATCTCCATTTGAATTGAGTGGAGATTTTCAGCATTGCGCAATTGGATTATGAAAGAATCCTGGATTTCATTTGCTTTGGCATCAGGTCAGCAAATCGCTTCTGAAACTGTTTTTTTTCAAATCTGAAATTATTTCTTTGCAAATGAAAAGGAAATTCACTTTACTTTCTGCATGAAATTTTTCACAACATGGAAAATGAGCAAAATTCTTAACCTTCACGGCCTTCAAGTAGGCAAGTTTTCTCTGAATGCCTTGACATGAACAAAGTAGTCACTGATCAAATTTGTTTTGCCTTGCAATTTCAGATTCAAGTTATTCATATGGCTGTCATATCTGCAAAAAATCAATTTCAAATTCCATTCACATTCTGATAATAATGCTGAGGTTTATTTTTCTCTGTGAGAAATAAATAAATTTCTAATCTGAGTCAAAGAAATGCAGCAAAACTTTCCAACTAAGCCATCTAACTGCTGTATAATAAGGCAAGTCACAAACTCCGCATCAGTTTCTTTCAAAAATCACGGAACTGGCGATGGTTAAGTGCATGAGATCTAATGAAATTAACCACAGAAACAACAGGTTTCATAACATAAGAACAAAGGCCTGCAGAAGGCCTATTGGCCCATACGAGGCAGCTCCTATTTATACCCCCATCCCACTCATATAATTGTCCAACCCATGCTTGAAACAATCGAGGGACCCCACCTCCACAATGTCGCGGCAATTGGTTCCACAAATCAAGCAACCCTGTTATGAACCAGTATTTACCAAGTCTTTCCTAAATCTAAACTTATCCAATTTATACCATGTTTCGCGTTCTGTCCTGTGTTGATACTTTCTACCCTTAATATCCCCTTTGTTATGTCCATTCCCACTTAAACTTATCATTACACCCCTAACTCTTCGCCTTTCCAGTGAATGCAAATTAAGCTTTGTTAATCTTTCTTCTATGAAAGATTTCTAATTTGGGGAATTAACTTAGTCATCCTACGCTGCACACGTTCAAGTGAATTTAATCCATTCTAAATATGGCGACCAAAACTGAACTGCATAACCTAAATGGGGCCTAACCAGAGCAAAATATAGCTTGAGAATCACACCAGGTGTCTTGTTACTTAACCTGCGATTAATAACCAGTGTCCTATTTGCCTTATTACAACATTTATGCATTGATCCTTTTGTTTTAAATTCTTACTAATTATAACTCCCAGATCCCTTTCGCAATCCGACTTCGCAATCTCAACACCATCTGCGTCGTATCTTGTAACCTATCATCATTACCTAGCTTTAACTTTACATTTATCGCATTAAACTATCTGCAGTCCTTTGACCATTTCAAAACCCTATCTAATCAACTTGAAGTGATAGTGAGTCCTCCTCCGATTATTTCCTACCGATTTTCGTCATATCGGCAAATTTGCAAATGTTGCTACTCAAACCTGATCTAAATCATTTATATATTTATATAACAACAGACGGTCCCCAAGAAAGACTAGGCACTCCACTTACAACATTTTCCCACTCTGACTTGACTCCTTTATACTAACTCTCTGTTTCCTTTGGTATAGCATGCCCTAATCCAGTAATATACACCCCCAATACCATGATCCTCTATCTTTTTAATCAGTCTTCATGTGGCACTGTATAAAGCTTTGCTAAAGTCAAGGTACACACATCACAATCTTACCACTATCAACTGCTTAACTATGCTAGAATAAAATGGTAACAAATTTGTTAAACATGAACTCCCTTTATAAAACCATGTGCGACTCAATTATTAATTTATGTTTTTCAAATGAGAAGACGAATTTTATTGCTATTATAGATTCTCAGTAACTTTCCCACAATAGACGTAAGCTAATTGGTCGATAGTTGACCAAGTATCTATCTCCTTCTTAAAAACTGGTATCACATAGCAACTTTCCAAACTCTGGCACTGTGCCTGACTCTATTGATTATAAATATGATTGACAGTGGGTCACAAACTCCTCTTTCATTCTTTCAACACTCTGGCAAACACTTCCAGCTCCCTGGGATTTGTTTGGTTTGAGTTTTACTTTTTATTAATAACATCCTCCCTTTAACGATCTCTCTCAACACACAAACTTATTATGATGAAAATAATATTTTACCCATTAGGGATGTTTTAATCAAATAGTAAACTCAACCAACAAATCCCCAGGGCCGGTATGAAGTTTTTGCCAGAGGTGTTGAAAGAATGCAAAGAGGAGCTTTGTGACCCACAATCATATTTAATAAATCGATAGAATCAGGCACAGTGCCAGAGTTTTGAGAAGTTGCTAATGTCGATACCAGTTTTTAAGAAAGGAGATAGATCACTTGCGTCCAACATCGACCAATTAGCTTAACGTCTATTGTGGAAGTTACTCGAATCTATAATAGCAAATAAATTCGTCTTCATCTTGAAAACTAAATTAATAATTGAGTCGCACATGGTTTTATAATGGCCGTTCATTTTAACAAATTTGTTATCATTTTTCTAGCATAGTTGAGGCAGTAGATTAAGGATTGTGATGTTGTGTACCATTGACTTTAGCAAAGCTTTCGATACAGTGCCACATGAAAGACTGATTAAAAAGAAGAGGCTCATTGTATTGGGGTGCTATATTAAGCTGGATAGGGCATGGCTATACCAAGGAAACAGAGAGTTCGTATAAATGAGTCAAAGTCAGAGTGGGAAAATGTTGGTAAGTGGAGTGCCTCAAGCTCTGTCTTGGGACCTCTGTGTTTATAATATATATAAATGATTTAGATTCAGTTTGAGTAGCAACATTTGCAAATTGCCGATGATACGAAAAATCGGTTAGGGAAATTAACACGGAAGAGACTCACTATCACTTCAAGATTGATCTAGATAGGGTTTTGAAATGTGTCAAAGGACTGGCAGATGCAGTTTTAATGCTGATAAATGTAAATTTCTAAAGCTAGGTAATGATAATAGGGTTACAAGATACGAGATAGATGGTGTTGATGATTGCGAAGTCTTATTGCGAAAGGGATCTGGCGTTATAATTAGTAAGAATTTAAAACAAAAGGATCAATGCATAATGTTCGTAATAAGGCAAATAGACACTCGGATTTTTAATCGCAGCGTAAGTAACAAGACACCTTGTGGTTCTCAAGCTATATCACGCTCTTGTTAGGCCCCATTATAGTAGTCAGTTCATTTTTTGGTAACCATATTATAGAATGGATATAAAATCACTTGAACTGGTCCAGCGTAGGATGACTAAGTTCATTACCCAAATTAGAAATCTTTCATATGAGAAAGAAATTAACAAAGCTTAATTTGCATTCACTGGAAAGGCGAAGGATTAGGGGTGCCATGATCGAGGTTTACAAGTGGATAATGGACTATACAAAGGGATATTAATAGGTATTGAAAGTATCACAACAGAAGAACGAAACAATGGGTATAAATTGGATAAGTTTAGATTTAGGAAAGACCTTGGGTAAATACTGGTTCAGTAACAGGGTTGTTGATTTGTGGAACCAATTGCCCGCGTAACATTGGTGGAGGTGGGGTCCCTCGATTGTTCAAGCATGGTTGGACAAGTATATGAGTGGGATTGGGTGTTATAAATAGGAAGCTTGCCTCGTATGGCCAATAGGCCTTCTGCAGCTGCTTTTTCTTATGT